>KZ868922.1:50157-61842 GCA_003456935.1 Machilis hrabei | reverse complement strand
CATGTTCAACGCTAGCAAAAACTATGATGTTGCATGAAACTTGCACTGCTGTGAGTTGAAAGTCTTTCTCACATGTCAAAACAAGAAAATGGCGCCAATTACGCGGTTTGACGGTAACCATAGTGACAGCTAGCGCCATCTATGGGCAAATTCCTGTTTCATATTTATATAACTGGTAGATGTGTTGAAATCGGGATATTAAGAGTTTGTATTGCCTAGTCCATGCGTATTTTTTTACTGTGTTTAGTTCTTGAGATAGCACACAAAAAGCATAAGTTTTAAATAATCTACGTACATAAAATCATTATTGGCACTGTTGCTTTTTGCGTATTACAAAAAAAAAAATTATAACCGTGAAATGTGAATTCATTGTTACGTATGTGCATGGTATTCATTGGTAATTATTATATGCATATAACTAATTTTGTGCTTTTCTTCACTACAGAAACCTTCAGTGCCTACTACTGCAGCCAGTGCCGACATTGAAACGTCTGAGCATCCACAGTGGCCTGGGCACATGTATTACAACTACTCAGAACAACGGCCTCCAGATGAAGATGACCTCGAAGAGGAGGACAAGTAAGAAATGTTAAACTTGGCATTAGTATCCAATACTATTGTTAAGCAGAAATCCCTGTTTTTATTTTTGTTTTAGCTTTGGACCATCTGTCTAAAGATTTACTTTGTTAAAATTTGTTTTGCTTTAAAAAGACTTTGATCTTTACACCCTTCTTCCTGATTGCAGAGACCACTACTTAGGTGAAGCAAAGCGTCTTAAACGAGCCGCCGACCATGAGCCAGATCACACGTCTCAGGCCATAAGTTACCTAGAAGCCATATTGTACTTCATATTAACTGGAAATGCAATGGAACAAGATCGTGTCACAGAGAAGGGTGCATTTACGATGTACAAGGAAACACTAAGTCTCATTAAGTGAGTATATTATTATTTAAAAAAAAACCAACAACAACAACACACACACACAGTTTGCTGACAATGTACAGTGCACTGGATTCTCAAAAAGCTGGACAAACTTCTGGAAAAGATCTGATCTAACGTATTATGTTGGTTAATGATCTTTCGTGGTGAAAACGGATTTGAAGTGAAAATCATTTTAAGTTGTCATCATCATCATCGAGGTCACATTCACTAATAGATCTTCCTCAAATTGCACGATAATTGTTTCTTCTTTTTGTGTGGAGGATCGCCGTAAGGATATTTGGAGTGAAATGGCTAGCAGTAGTTACACTTAACATACCCCTGTAGTAGAATGACATAGAAATATTTTTCAAGCAAAAATTCATGCAGGCGGCATTTGTAACTAGGTTTAACAAGGGAACGGTACGGATGTTGTATCTCCGATTTGGACGATACTTGGTGATGGCAAAGTAGTAGTCAGAAAACGTCTATTTGTAAAGCAATAAGACACCATATTCATAAATGTCGGAGAAAAGTTGGGGTTAAGTTCCATGCGCTTAATCTTATGCTCAATTTGCTCATCGTTACACCAGTGATTAGCGTAGCCTAGTTGGTAGAGCGATTAACTGCTGATCGTGTAGACCTGGGTTTGATCACGGTGCTAGGCATTTTTTTCTGGTCCTTGTAATGTCTGTAACAATGCAACGTTAAAAGAAGTTCTGAAAAAATTGTACACTGGCGAAAGATACATTTATTGCAGTGGAATACTATCGAGTATCGAGTCAATTGAAATGTATAAAAAAAGTGTTTCAATAATAGAAGGATAAAGTCCCTTTTCCTTTGGAGCCGACCTGTTTGTTCTAGTGGCTAGCATCTTTACTGTATACCGGGGGTTGTGTGTTCAAATCCCGTGCAAGGAATGGATGTTTGTGATTGTCCATTCATCTTCATTAATCATAATAAGCATTGTTCACCATCCTGAAATGACTCGTCAGGTGTCGATGGGACGTAAAACGCTACGTATCATCATCGTAATTTGCCTGTGGGACATTACATATATTTTCTAGTATGGAAACACTTTTTGTATACATTTAAGTTGACTCAATATTATGCCATTGCAATAAATGTATCTTTTGTCAATGTTCAATGTTTTCAGAATTTCTGTTACATCACATTGTTACGGAAACAGAGTGGTTACAAGAAACTGAAATAAACGACAAAAATTTTGTCTAGCGAACCTGGAACCACATGGTTAAAAGTTCAGCGCACTACCAACTAGGCTATGCCAATCGCTGATGTAATGGCGAGTAAATTGAGAATAAGATACAGCACACGTAACCTAACCCCCACTACTACTTTTTCATCACCAAGTCTCGTCCAAATCAGTGGTGCAACATCCATACCTTGAATTGCCCTCTTGCTATGTTACTGAATATTGGTGATAATTCTACCCGTGTAACAGTTTAAAAACTTAATTGAAAACGGTGTCATTTTACAGTACATTACGATGACATGTACAGTGCACATCACTTGACGCACACGGTACAATTATGTACGTGATCTGTAGATTGACAAAAGTTGACCTGCACTCATTTTCATGTGGAGAGATGCATACATCCTCATGTATTGGTACGTTACAAGATCAGACTAATGTTGTAGCCATTCGAACAACTTTGGAAAAAGGTATTTTGGCCAGCCTATTCAGAATTCGGAGCACTGTGCAATGGTGTGAAAGAAAATTAGATGGATATTAACATTTTTTGTGATGAACTACTTCCAAGTAAAATGCAGTAATTTATTCAATATGGTTTAAGAACTTCTTCGTTGGCCCTCTTTAATACTAGGAGGTACTTTCATTTGTAAATTCATAATAAATAATCTGAATGGTACAAGAATTTTTATAGTGAAATGACAGACTTCTCATACATTAGAAGTAAAGCCATGAAGTTCTGGCATAACTGAGAGGTGTGTACTGGTTATGTTAACAATAAATAAATGGTGAACAATTTGAAGAATCTTTTGAAAATGTCATTTACTTGGTTGTTGGACATCTGTTTAGAATGAGTTGTCTACATTGAATGTCTTCATTTCAGATACATTTCATCCAAGTTTCGAAATCAGCCCAGTAGTTCTCAACAAGGCAGCATTGATAACAAACTGGCTGTATTAAGGTAAGGTTTTATCAAGATTATTTTCTAAAAGTGATACTACTAGCATGTAAAACTACATCGTTTTGAAAGAGAACTTTGGTAAAAATGCCTTCAGGTGTTTATTATTTTGCATAATTAGTTGGTTGTCTTTCAGACTGAAACTGTACGGTTAAGATTTTGATGGAATCAGGAATAGGAACTAATTTTGTAAATTTAAAAATAAATTAACAATATTTTTACCTTATTCCAGCATTACGTAACGGTGCAATATTTTGCCCGGACATCCTCTGGGCTTTGTCGAGCACAGTCGTGGTTCACATTGGGTGTGTCTAATGTGAACCATGACAAAGCCAGGAGGATGTCTGGGCGAAATATCGCACTGTTACTTAGTGCTGGAATAAGGTAAAAAATCTTGTTTATTTATTTTTCAATTTACAAATTGAAACTGTTTGGTGTGACATTGCAAGTTGTTGCTGTACCAGAGGTATTTTTACTGTCTCCTCGGGATTATCTGGTATATCTTTGTAGCATTATGCATTTTGTATTGCTAAGTAAAGGCAAGTACCCACTGTCAGTACAGTGACATCTGAATTTGAATCATTGTGTATTCGTTTTGCCCAGAGAATATTGTTTCGATGTCCACAATACGTTAAGCAAATTGCATATAACACATTGGTGCTTCCAATTATCCAATACTGTAGTTGTGTTTGGGACCCNTATGAGGTTGGATTGCAAAATCTTCTTCAGTCAGTTCAGCATAAGGCAGCTAGATTTGTTTTGGGTCGTTATGGTAGGACAGATAGCGTAACGGAGATGTTAGGCGAGTTGGGCTGGGAATCTCTTAATGTGAAGCGTGAAAAAAGCAGAATTAAGAGATTGGAGCAACTAAACTCCTCTCAGTCGCAGTTAAATGTAAGCAAGGTTTTAAAACCTGCAACATATATTGGTAGGCGCGATCGGGAAGATAAGTTAAGGGAAATCAGCTGTAAATCTAATGCGTATTTTTGGTCATTCTTTCCGAGGTCGATTCGAGATTGGAACCGTTTAGAACGTGAATAATAACTTGTGGTGCCTCGTGCACCCCCTGCCAAGTACCTTACCGGTTGATTGCAGGGTATGATGTAGATGTAGAAGATTGATAAGTTTCTAGACATTAGAGTTATTGAATATCCAATGTACACCACAATTTACAGTAAAATTGCCGTGTTTGCAGATCCATTCATTGTACTTTCTCTTGACAGCATATAGCTCAGGGGTGACCAACTATTTGACAATGGGGAGCCATAGATTTGGTGACAGTATTTGAAAGAGCCACAGACATTTTATACATTGCTTAATTTGACATCATGACATGTGGTTATCTCTACTTGTTACGTTTCAAGAGATATTTCTAGTCTTGTGATCTGACATCTTGAAAGTGCTGCAGATAATTCTTTGAAATTTGTCTCTGGCTCTGGGATTTGAGTCCACGATCTCGCATTCAGTAGACGATTACGTAATCCACTCTACTTATGATACGATTGTGTTGTGGGTTCAAATCCCAGTAATGGAGGCAAAATATCGGAACAGTTCTCAACAGAGAAATATATCTCGAAACATTGCAAGTACAGGTAACCCGTCAAAGAATAATGTTCAACTAAGTAGTGTAGAAATCAATCGGGCATTGTTAAGAACATTCAAATGAAAAGCCACACGTGTTACAAATATACTTTATTTTTAAAAGTCGATAAAAAAAGAGATGCTATTATACAACATTCATCTCGCCAAAGTTAATCGGATAACTGTTTGTTTTATCCCTTGGTTGTTGATTAGTGGTTATAAGGTACATTATTTTTTGGACTGCAAGTGACTCTCGCTACAAATACCCGAGAACTGCACGAGGCTCGCGAGTCTTCCTATGGCCACCCCTGATGGGATTTTTTGTATTTCTTCAGATCGGCATTAGAAGATTCGAATAGTATATAAAACATATTTATTTATGAGCACAATAACTAAACTGTTAAATATAAATTCTGCTCTTGCGTGTTGTTTTTCTTGGGCGTACATTGTCAAATAACAGAATTGTTTTTCTCTTCGTGTTGTAGCTTTCGCTGTCAGTCTCTGTTGTACCTGAAGCTCTTCTGGATGAGGAAAGTGGAGACAAAAGAATACACGAAGGTTCTGTTGGACTACTTCCAAAAGGTAAAAAAAAAAGTCAAAGGTAACATGGTAGATACACAACAACAACTGTGGAAAAGAGAACAAATTTCAGATTTCCTTAATGTCTTCCCATCCTTGCTTAGATTCTTTGTAGTTTGTCTGGGGTCTGTGCTCTGTCAAAACCTGGTGGTGCCACCTGTTGCTGCTATAACAGGAGCCACCCTCTCAGGCATGCTCTCCACTAGGTTGTGGAGGACGTCCTCTGGAATGTTCAGTCATTCCTCTTGCAATATTTCAGACTGGTGGTTAAGGGACATTGGCCACATCTCCCGAGGCCTCGCCCGCCGGTCCAACTCGTCCCAAAGGTGTTCGATGGGATTGAGGTCAATGATCTGGGCAGGCCAATCCAAGCATTGAACTTTGTTGCCTTCATACCACTGCAAATTAGCAGCAGCAACATGGCACGTGGCATCCTGGAAGTAACGGGTCCATTCCATAAAAACGCCAAAGTGTTGGGAGCACCTCATTGTCTAGAATTGTACAGTACAACTGTGAGCCCATGCTGCCACGAACAACCACCAGTGATCCCATACCGTACTACTTGAAACACCCCCACACCATAANGCCACCACCACCAAATTTCCTTGTGGGCAGTATGCACTCCAGTAGAAGGCGTTCCTTGGGTAGCCGCCACACAATACTTGACCATCGGACCAAAACGGTGAACCTCGACTCGTCACTCCACAGAACCGATTTCCAATGTCCAGTACCGATGGCCCAAACACCACTTGAGCCTCCGAGCTTTATTGCTCTTTGTGATATGGGGCTTATGTGCAGCTGCTTTGCCTGAAACTCCTGCCTGATGGTGGCCATGGGCTGTGTCCAGTTTTTGACAAGTTCACGTTTGCAGGGTTCGGCGATCTCCGTCTGTCAGAATTTGTGGTTGCCCGGCACGTTCGCCATTCCTACCTTGTCCCTCCACCTTCCACTTACGCAGGCCAAATGCCACAGTTGGTTTTAGCCTGTTTAACTTAGTGGCTATTACCCTGCTAGACAACCCTCTGAGGTGGCAACCTACGATTACACCCTTAACGAAGTCAAAACAGCTCTACACTATGTGCCATGTCCTTCACAACTGGTTCTCTTGCTAACTGAAATACGTTGGACACGGTTGAGGTCACATGACGGCCGTACGAGTCCAATAACCTACCCCCATGGGATGTCCAATTACTTTTTGGTAGATAGTGTATGTATAGAACACATTTGTTTTGCAGTGATGCTTTTAAATCTGGATAGAACACAAAAACAGTGTATTATTATNATTGATAACGGCATAAAAATAAGTTGCATAAATGGCTGTACCTGTAGACATGCTTGTAATTTGAAGGTAGCACTGTGAAATGTAAATTCAGTTCAAATAAGAAGATTAAGAACACACTTCTTTTAAAGTGCTAAATCTCATGCATGATTTCTTAATAGATGGTCAATGCCATGAACTAATTTAGAATTGTGTGTAATTTGGATTGCATTTAAAGATAACGTAGTGTTACTTCACTTCTGTCTGAATTCATATGATCAACAAAATATTTGTTGAGCATTATTATTAGTAGAATTTCGTATATGTAATAACATTGGGGCAAATTTTTAGAATATATAGCAATAGCATAATCTTGTTCACAAGGGCTTGTCAACCATATAATTATGACTTCTGTTCCTAGTCTGCTACCCAACCTCTGGCACCACCACCTGTCACACAGCATCAGGGGAGCTCACAGTCTGTTGCAGAAAATGGAGGACAATTGGTATGGGGTAGCAGGACAACTGGTACACCATCTCCTCTTTCACCGACACCATCTCCGGCTGGGTCGGTGGGTTCGGTCGGCAGCCAGTCTTCGGGCTACAGCAGTGGAGAGTTGCCGGGAGGGTGCAGGGTTCCACCACAGTCAGGAGGCCCTAGTCAGTCGCACGTTCCACACGCACAACAACCGCCCGTTCCTCCAGGTCCTATGCCTGCAACATCTTGTGTGGTTGTTCCAGTTGCTATGCACACTATCATGCAAAAACAGAATCAGCACTTGAATTACCTGTACAATTGTCATGATCTCTGGGACCAAGGAGACATCCTGGTCATGCATGGCCATGCCCAAGGTAAGATAAATATATTAAATAAAAAAAATCAATTTCACTAAGATAGGACAAGATCTAAAGTTCTGGTATAGTAGTCTATAATAAGCAGTATGCAAACCTCAAATTAATTTTTTGTCGCTATGCGGAATCCAAAAGTGATAAAACTCTGGAAGAGGTGCTGCCATCTATTGTCCATTTTTGTAGATATTTCAATAGCGCGTGAGTTTCGCCTCGTAATTACGTATTTAATCACCATTTTTTGTCCTATAAAAGTACGTGTTTACATTCAGTGTTAACCTTATTGTATACAAATGCCACTTGAATATTGAAATAATTATGACAATTTTGTAAAGGAATATGATTAAATGTGTACAGAATCGGATATTAGATGGCAGCACCTCTTCGCGAGTTTTATTTCTTTTGGATACCGCACAGCGACAAGTGTATTTTTTCCATGGGCGAGATACGGCATTTACCCACTACTTATTCTAGAACACTGTAGTTCTGGTATATGTTTATCGTATTTGTGTATAAGCTCTTAAAAGACCAATTTTTTTTTGCTTAATTATATTGTGTTATATACATTAATTCAATTTTTGTATTATAATTTAATGTGTTTTGATAAATTATGAAAAATTATATGCATGTCTACTGTGGTGCAAGACAAAGGAATGAAGAGAATATGATAATACATTATAAAAATACTGTTGAAAACTGGAGCAGATAGTCATAGTGCTCTCATTTACCCTAACAAGCTTGTCTATCCTAAACTTTATTGAGCTGTTTAAAAAACAAAATGTAGTTCTTTTTGTATGCCAGTTTGTTCAGGTTTGTTCAATAACATCTTCACCCTGGGTTCGTGTAATTACTCCTGTCCACCGCTTTAGCTTTGTCTATACTTTTGTAATATTAATTATAATGACCCTAAAAAAATGTTAAAACAATCAAATTAATGCCTTTTTCTACACTGCAAAGTTGCTGCCATTCCTGATCTTGTGTGTGCATATGCAGTAGTTCTCAAAAGTATTGTGTAGGTAGGATTTTAAAGAATATAGGAAGAAGGATACAGTGATAATAGAAAATTACTCTTTGGTTATTAAACACCATGTATTTTCATTTTGTGTACACAAATATATCATTTTTCCCCTTAATAACAAACATAAATAATTATAATTGCTGATAACAGAGGTTCAAAAGTATTTTGTAAACTTAAAGTCCCAGGAATAACTGGTGAACAACCAACTTCCACGATAATCAGCTTTTCTTTTAGAAGTAACCTTGGTCNCAAAACCATTTGCTTTGAAAACAGCAGCACTACTGTTGAGCATGGAATCATCAAATTTGCAAGTTTCTCTTTAGGAATTTTTTGCCATTCTTCTTTTAAAGCTGCAAAAAACTCTGCCTTATTGGGATACTTTTGCTTTCTGATTTGTGGGCCGAGCTCTTCCCATAGATGTTCAATGGGATTTAGATTTACACTCTGACTAGGCCAAACTAAAACTGTAATTATTTTTTTAAGAAACTCCTTGACCAAAGCTGACAAATGTTTTGGATAATTGTCCTGTATCAATGATCAACCTGTGGGTATTTTTTGCCCGTGAAGTATCGCATGTTTCTCCAGTACACCGTGGTACATAAATAGAACCTCTATTCCTTCAATCTCCAAGATGGGACCCACAGCATTTCGGGAAAAACATCCCCGTAATATTACATGGCCTCCATGCTTTACAGTGGGTATTTGGTGCCTCTCATTTTTAGTGTTCCGTACATACTTAATCACAGGAGACGAGATTATTTTTACTCTCGTCCCTCCATAGTAACTTGCCCAATTCTCTTTGCTCCACTGTGCATACTTCTTTGCAAATTGAAGTCTAGCCTTCTTATTCTTGGCGCTAATTAACGGTTTCTTGGAGGGCCTACGGCCACGCAACTCGTTTTTAGCAAGAACACTTGACTGTAGCCACACTAATATTTACTCCATGATTTTCGGACAGATCGTCTCCGATAGCAGTTGCTGGCTTATGTGGATCAGCCGATGACATCATACAAATGAGTCTGTACACCGCGGCCGACCACAGCAAGGTTTGTTGTTTACGTTCGCATTGTTACCGTATTAGCGCTTCCAGACACTAATCACCTGCTGAGACAAGCCAAACTCTCTTGCAATATCACTCTGAGAACGACCTGACCCACCTTTAATGCGTTTAGGACAGCTTCCCTCAGGTCAACAGAGTACTCCTTCTGCTTCGGCATTGCCTTTCCCTACGTAAACAAACAGAATCGTATGAACAACTTCAGCAACGAACACTAACAACGAAGTTCGATTGTAATGACTAGTAATTTCTTTTGAGCCGACCGTTTTCGGTAATCTTGCTATAAACTAAACGCCTACCTACACAGAAGCTCGACAGGCACTTCAAACAATAGAGAACGGTCACGTTTGTTTCGGGCTGAGCTAATCGGTGCAGCCAACAACCGAGTCGCCTAAAAATACTTTTGAGCACTACTGTACCTGGAAACCTGTATTGAGACCTAAGTGAGTAGCACCATTGTATAAGGAAAAGAAAATTAGGGGTCACAGTACCTTGAAAAACTTAAAAAGAGACATAGCTTCAGTGTTTTTTAGAGTTATGGATACTTGCTTTAAAGGATTAAATAATAACTAAGTCAAAGTAGGGGTTAAAATTTTGATGGCAACTGTAGGACTGCATGATAGAGGGGTATCGCTGAACAACAGCTTTGAGAAGTTGATGAGTAAAAGGTTAACTAAATATCATTTTTCAGCAGGTGTAAGTTAAGAAAGAACTTGTTGCAGTAAATTGGTCTACAATGAGTCCTTGAAATATGATAGCTAATTCTGGCTCCGAGACAACCTTCCAAATTACCGGTTGCCACTTGCCAACTGGTGGGTGGTTTTTCGATTTTGGCGGGTAGAAAATATTACCTAATCGCCAATGTGGCGAGTTGCACTGAAATGTCATTTTGTTTGATAATTTTCTTTTCTTTGTGAGTGATAGCCGAGGGAAAAATTTTAACTCCCAGAAGAATATCTACTGTGATTAAGGTCACGTTGATCACGTGTTAGGTAACTGATAAGGAGATTGAGCGCGCACATTAAAAGCCAATGATTTACCTAAAATACGCACGACAACACTCGTATAAGTATTCAATTTTTATAACTTTCCGTTTTTCTTGAAGGCCTTGCACAAAAATTACTTGTAAACATTTTTACCATTGTTCAGGGTGGCGACAGACCGGGAATAATCAGGGAAGTTGGGTTGTCAGGGAAATGGACTCACATTGAGAAAAAGCCAGGGAATTTAAAAGCTGAACAATAAAAATATTTTCTATTTTTCCTTGAAATGGTGTAAGTAAATCGATTGTAGTTTTTGTTTGAGTTCAGAATGCAAGTGGACAAAGAAGAGGGAAGCTTTCAAGTGAAGTGTGGAAACTGACTTTTTTGCTGCTTTCATGCACGACTTAATAAAATATGCAATATAATTGTTGTTTAAATTTTAAAGTTAGGTGAATTTATTTGTGTTTCCTTTTTCGGACATCTGTCCTCGCCGTTTCTTTTCTGTTCGTCTCTCTTCATATCACCATGGGGCCGCGGACAGGTGGATACATGGAGACGGACTGAGGTTCCAGGCATTTGTGCAGTTACTGGAGCCTGATAGTGCAAGTGCTTTTTGTTCACAAAATGTTTTATAACCTGAAGATGTTGTTTAACAATGGCAAGAGATATAGATTAATGCACTTTTACTTGACAGCATTGTAAAGAATACCTGAAGTGGCCTACATTGTCAAGAAAAAATCAGGGCATTTCAAATCTGGGATTCTGTAGCCATCCTGATTCTTAGTTATAAACAATAAAGAAATCACTTCCAAAAAAATATTTTTAATCCATTTCTTAGCCAAAATATATTTTACATTTTAAATATAAATCAAACTCTTGGTAAATTGACAAACCCATTTATTAAATGTGTTTGGGCTAAATAATGGACGAAATATATATTTTTGAAGTCTGTTCGTTAAAGTTTCTAGGCTAATTGCAATGATAGAAATAATATTTTGTGCAAGGCATATATATATACACACGTGTGTGGCTTGCCAAGATCTCAAAGTGGCGAGTAGAAATAAAATGTAATTTGGAAGGTTGCTCAGAGATACAAGTGAAGTACCTAGTATGTAATGTGTTATAGGCAGTGCCTTTTTTGTAGAAAAAAAGGTACCGGTACTCAAAGCTTTGTAAATGTTAAACTAACTCAGAACAGCGATAAACCTCTTTCACGAGATTAAATGGAGAGAGTACAGTACCAGCATCGATTCTGTCATATCCAAACGAAGCGT
>KZ868921.1:87471-108673 GCA_003456935.1 Machilis hrabei | reverse complement strand
TCCGAACACCCTGTATACAAATTGTGCATAGTGTACAAATTTCGTCAATATCGGTTCAACGGTTGCCGAGAAAAAAGATAAAATGTACGATTTCCCATGCTTTTAAATAGCACTACGCGCAGACCGCTGAAACTTTATGCAATGTGAACTGTGTTTTGAAAACAGTTAACAATACACCTAGACTGGTTAAATCAAGTGTAATTAGAAAAAAAAATGCATCTCCCCGACAGCTATGTATTTGGGGTTTAATGACACCCATTTAACACGTTCAAAAATGAATATAATGAAACATACACTCATTATCCACGTACCTTCTTTATTCTTATTTGTAGCTAGTTATCATTTAGTGTGTACTCATATCAGATTTTCCAGAACTTTTTATGTCAGCAGAATCACATAGGCCTAAGGCATCATAATCAATCACTAAGATGCTCCAAAGCCACATGCCTGCTATCTTTGAAGCATGAATTATGTATCTACACATGCAGCATTCGCCACACATGTCTGTGCTCTGGATTAGCTTTCACATTCACCCACACGTTCCCGTCATTATCAGAACTACTCTCTTCGCTACTCTTTTTTAACAATAATAGAAAGGCAAGCGCTTTCTAACTGACCGCATATCGGACTATTCAATGTCGTTTATAATTTTCAGGACTTGTTATTTATATCTAGTATAAATTCAGGACGTGCCCTAAACATATAAAATATATATTTTGCTGTAATACGACACTTCACTATTAACATCGTATTCTGTATGACGAACACTTATTCTATCTACAATGGGAAGACAAAATAATGAAAACGTAATATGATTACACAAACACACTCATCAGATCGAAAAATCATCTCCTAAAGTGTCCGAATTAATCATATTGGTTTAGTAAACTTGGATTTTTTTCCACATCAGAATATCAAGGAATTTGGTAGATAAATATGTAGGCAATTTTTATTTATGCTCTCAACGAGAAAATGAAGATTATTTCTTTATTAGTTACACTTCGTCTGTTGTAAACAACACACGCGTTGGTTTGCTGTAGAGTAGATAGGCCAAATGGAAATTGGTGATATTTCAAAACCTTGATTTTAGTTAAATGGATTTTTAATCCGCGTACATTTCTTGTTGTGCATGTTAACTAGCATATACAAAATGTGAAGGTGTGGTTCGGGGTTATTTCACAGTGGCGAGTTTACCAAATTATTTGGAGTAATTTTACCTTGTGTGTAAAGGGGTTAAAATGAACATCAAGTTTAAACCATAAGTACACACTTTAAGCGATTACTACAATTTATAATGACCGCGGCTAACTCCATAAAATAAAAAAAAACTCCCCAACATGTGTCCAGATTTGACAATGTTATCAATAAATGAGTTGACATTGTTGGTACTAATATATGAACATGTACAGAATGAGCTCCCAAGAGCTGAAAATAATTATTTTAATAATTTTTACTGTAGGCCCTATATGCTGAGGCATTATTTTTGACCAAGAATAGCTCTGAAAAAGAAAGTTGCCATACATTGAGTGTAGTCTACTATTTAAAATTGTTTTCCCGACCTGTCTGGTCTAGTTCGGAGAGACGATGTATCAACTATGGGTAAAGCCAAACGATCTAAGACGGACGCAGGGGACGCCAATTTCCAAATGGTGGACTTGACAGCCATAAGCAGCCTTAACAGCTTGAGGGACTTCATTACGGTCGATGTTATAGAGCGCGACGACGGTATATTCATTCATGCCAGTACTAATCGTGGATGAAACCGGAAACCAGGAAGACTTCGGTGAAATATCTGAAGGCACGATTAAATCACGTCATCGAGAGCACCTACGCTGGAATAAGAGAAGATAGCCTACCAAAATCAGTAGCCTCGTAAACTGAGCCTCAAACTCAGTCACTCGCTACTGTCTCTGCTTCCAAAGCTATTCCAGCCGCGACCAAACCTCTCAAACAGGTTAAGAAAACGTTAGATATTCCAGCTTCCATCTCTGGTGTTACTACATCTCCAAGCCACGTCGATGAACAGACATTAGTGCCTACTGCACTAAACTAGCTGACGTCAAAAGAACGCTTGTCCAACAGCACTTCAATGTATCAATAAAGTGCGTGCGTAAGACAACTGGACGACAGACCACATACACCCGAGTCTTCCTTGAAAGTCACGAAGAGGCCAACCGACTACGAGCAGAAGGACTGGATCTACTCGGTATACATCATACCGCCGAACCATCCAAATCCAATCCTACACCTAAGGCTGCCCTTGCCTCTAAAAAGGAGAGCAACCCACTCAAGACTCTCATCGGTCAACTAGTGCAGCTGTTATCTGACCAAACCGAGTAGCCAACTCGAACTGCACATCAAACCTGAAATCCAAAGGACAACATCACGACAACGACGGCTCAGCAACAAAATTACCTTTCAGCCCAGTAAAACATCTTTGTAGCGGACCACAAAGCTTCATCTTCACTTCTTCTTCAAGCTTCAACTCAATAGTAAACTTAGTAGCGCGCTGTGCCTAGCAAAATGTCAAAAGCCCCGAAGTTCTACTCAGTGGCAGGAATTATATCCTTCAGAGTCCAGCAGCAGTTCTGGACGTTAATAATTAACAACAAACATGTCTGGTCTAGTAGTTAGCGTTCCGATCTCTATGTCGAGGGTTCGAGTCCCGCGTAAGGAATGGATTTTTGTGATGTCCAATCATCTCCATTGTTCCTCTTCTTGAAATGACCTATCTAGTGTCGGTACGACGTTAAGCACCACATTTCATCTTCATCAAATTATTTATAACTAAAACTTGCCAGACACATATCTATTATTAATAACATTCCCATACACAACAGCCAGATGTGAACGCATCCATTGACTGCAAAAATGTATGGATGGTTCGTCGAATTTCTGAATGAAGAGAAAGACACGACGACGCAAGTACTTACTCCTCCATTCAGTATAGGAGCTTGTACGAACTTTCTTTCCCCTTTTGGTAACGATCGATCGTTTCCGAGGTGATTCATTCAGTTGCTATCCTTGGTGGGTGCTCAAACAAACAAACAAAAGAGCACACTTTTTCAGACAAAATAACGAAATGTGTGGCGTTCGTTGGTGACGTTCCAGAAAACAGAACAGAATCTGTTTGGTTCTTCTATTGGCTTCGTCACAGAGCTTCTGAAAATTAAATTATTACTATTTGTTTATTTTTTCAAAAAATAAACAAGTAACATTGCTTACGTTGTATAACTAATTGCATTTGCTATCATACAGTGCCTACTTATACATTAATTTCAATACACTAAGGGGAAAATATTTTTAGATCTTGATGTATATGTATCTTTAAAGTAGGCATTTTACAGTTACTCAAAATGTATTATTTTTTTAAAATGTGCCCACTACAAGTGAAATAATGGATTTTTATACCTACCGTATATTCAACAAAACTAAATTTTCGTGCACTGACCCCCAAAAAAAGTGTCTTCAGAAGAACATAAACCCTCCAAAAAGTTTCCACAGCAGAATTTGTCACGAACCACCAAATTCAACGATATGCATTATTAGCACCTTGAGACCCTCGACATTTATGCTCTCCTTTTATTCAGTGAAGCGAATAGAGATAAGTAATGCAAGAGTACTTGTAATGCGGCGGAGGCAAGCAAGGTATCAATCAGCTTCGTAAAAACTGTTCTTGGGATGGATTGTGGGCGCCCTGAAAAAGCTGAAACGATTATATTTTACGTGGCCAATGATTCCAAAGTTCTAAATAAGACAGGTAATAATGTCAAGTTGGGAAAGAGAGAGACTTGTTTTATGTTTCAGGCCATTTTAAAAAAGATACTGAATGTTAGGTAAGGAATATACTGGCTTGTTTTAAATTCAATTGTCCGTCAAACATATTTTTTTAAACTTCATGTACCCTTTCCTCAAAAACTACTTAATCTATCAACTTTATTTTGTTAATGAACATTGTGTATGCATGCAGAATGCTTCACGTTAATCGTTTATTACACTACAGAAACAGTTTTTAATTTAGCATACTGTTTGTAATAAATTAACGCAGTTTTTGAGGCCATCATAATTTGCAGGCTTTCTGGATTTAAAAACTCGTGCATGACATCAGCCAGGCATCATAAATACACTCGAAAATGTAATTTTCCACTGGTAAATAGGCCCACATAATGGACATAAAAATTAAGATCCGAATCCCAAACCTGGGTGCGTTTGTCAGGGGTTTCGACTTAGGTTTGGATACACACTTCAAGTGTTGTATACATTCATTGTTTAACAGTTTCTGTGTACCAGCCCAACACAAATAGTTGTGTGTGTGATGGTGATCTATAATATATTTTTCAAATTCTTACAATATATGCAAGCAAAGACTGGTCACAGTGGCTATATAGCATCACAATGCTGTTCCTTGCTATTTTTGTTAGCACGTGGTCAACTTACCTGTGGTATGCTTTCCACCATAGCTATATCTATGTCGAGAGGTAGCATTTGAAAAAAAAAATCCCTAAAATGGAGATATAGTCGTTTCCTTTTCAAATCGAATGTATGTTAACTCAACTGAACTTTATAATTTTCGAGCCGACTATTTCCTGCTGACTGTTTGTGTAAGGGCACTTGCTGATGAACACAGAGGACGTTTGTTTATCTGCTCGTTCTGAACAGTTATCATAGTGTAAAGACTTCTAGTTCACAGTCCAAGGAAAATTTTTGTCGATAGTGTAAAACATTAGAAAGAAAATAACCGGATTACATGCGAACAAAGGAAGGAAAGTCTACGGCGTTCGTGTTTAACATCATCTTTTTTAGAAAGGTTCTTGTTAAATACACGAAAATACTATGGTAAAATTTCCATAGTGATTAATTACAGAATACGTTAAAGATGCAGTACAACACCATGCGTAATTACTTATCCTCATTGTTATAGCTATTATTGTTCCTCAAATAACTCGTCTATTAGCGCACGTACACGAGAAAAAATGCTTTGCCTCAGGTACGATTTGTTTTAAACTGTCAGCTCTGGTTTGCCCACGCTTGCTTTTCTGTGCGGCCACACTAAATATAATGGTTACAATCCAAATGTTGCACAGCATCGGTAGTCTGTAAGTGGAAAACCTATTTGCAAGTGCATACCCTAACGAATATCAAAGTGGTTAGAAAGTAACAAACACCACACAAGTGCTGATGGAAGGAGCATTACGAAGTAATAAAAACGACTAATTTGACACAGGGCAATTATTCAAGTAATACAAACGACTAATTTGAGACACAGGGCAATTGTTCAAGAACGCTCAAGTGGTCTTTTTTTTTATATTCCATCTTGAAAATGGCTGCGACTCATTCTTGAAGGTGCACATAATTGCAGGCATCTATTATTTTTATGTTATCCATTTATCACGAAAGATCTGTACAATCTTTGCAATGAACCTGAAAGGCACTTGGTACGAACATTAACTCTCACGCATAATCTGTACGTTGTGTTCAGGAACTATACACATGCCAAAATAACAAAAAATGTGCACAAATGTTAAAGCATTCTGCCAGTAAGACACACAAATATATCTTCCGGTTAGAATATATGGTTCACAGACATGGAGATATTTCCAGCTGCGACACCTCTTTTCACGAATTTGATCCATCCAAACGGTAATGTTAAATCATTCTGCTAGTAAAACACACTAATATACAGGGTGAGTCGGGAGGAACGCACCAAACTCAAGGATTGTATTCTACACGTAAAAATAATTTTTAAAAACTCAAATGTTGTTATCCGATTTTTATTTGTTTTCAAGTTATAACGTCCTAACAACATTCCTCACACACATTGTCCTAATCATTGCGTTTTTCTGATAAATGTTAAAAAAATACTGCCATTGACTTCTAAACATTTTCTGCTTCGTCTACAAAGGGCGCCCGTTGCTCTTCTGATTGATTCGTGCCTTTCTTTAATATCGGCTGCAGCATTTCTAACACGTCGAAGTAGTGCATCCCAGGTGTCGACTTTTAATTTGTATACCTCTGCTTTCAACCAGCCCCATAAAGAATAGTCCAATGGTGTGAGGTCTGGAGACCTTGGAGGCCAACTAATAGGACCACAGCGACCAATCCAACGTCCTGGAAACCTTTCATCCATATGTTGCCTAACCTGACGAGTGAAATGTGCAGGAGCTCCATCTTGCTGATAATACACTTGCATTCTGATGTTCAGAGGAACATCGTCTAACAATCGTTGTAATTCATTTTGTACAAAATTAAAGTACTGGTCTCCTGTGAGGTGATGCTCCAAAATGAAAGGGCCAAATAGATAACTATCAACCACACCACACCACACGTTCACCGAAAACTTGTGCTGAAAATGAGTTTCTACTGTTGCGTGGGAATTGTCGTTCGACCACACATGGGAGTTGCGAGTATTATTGATCCCGTCACGGGTAAATGTTGCTTCATCGGTAAAAAGTATGCGCGATAGCCTACAACACGAGGATTATTATTTATCCACCGACAAAATTGCATGCGGCTAGCATAATCTTCCGGTTGTAGGTGATGTACACGTTGTAGGTGGTATGGATATAAGCCTTGCTCGTGGAGTGTGCGGATTATTCTTGTTTGAGGAATGACTATTTGAGCACTAATTCTTAGTGAGCTGATCGTTGGAGTATCTTCTACTAAATTTAGAATGTTTTCAACTTCATCTAAAACCTTGTCGAGTTGCACGTTCAGATGTTATGTTAACAGTTAGTAGTGACCTTTCATGGAATTCACACGTANGTTACGTTGTAGGAAAATCGCTACGTAGTCTTCGTTTTGCCCAGAGAATATTGTTTTGATCTCCACAATACGTTAAGCAAATTGCATATAACACATTGGTGCTTCCAATTATCCACTACTGTAGTTGTGTTTGGGACCCATATGAGGTTGGATTGCAAAATCTTCTTCAGTCAGTTCAGCGTAAGGCGGCTAGATTTGTTTTGGGTCGTTATGGTAGGACAGATAGCGTAACGGAGATGTTAGGCGAGTTGGGCTGGGAATCTCTTAATGTGAAGCGTGAAAAAAGCAGAATTAAGAGATTGGAGCAACTAAACTCCACTCAGTCGCAGTTAAATGTAAGCAAGGTTTTAAAACCTGCAACATATATTGGTAGGCGCGATCGGGAAGATAAGTTAAGGGAAATCAGCTGTAAATCTAATGCGTATTTTTGGTCATTCTTTCCGAGGTCGATTCGAGATTGGAACCGTTTAGAACGTGAATAATAAATTGTGGTGCCTCGTGCACCCCCTGCCAAGTACCTTACCGGATGATTGCAGGGTATGATGTAGATGTAGAACATTGGGAAGCATTCCAGTCTCGCACAGTTTGTTGAAGACTCTGACATATACATTTTTATCCGGAGTTCTCTGATGTGGAAACCGTTGATGATATTCTTCTACAGCAGCTGTAGCACTCCCATTGCAAAAACCATAAAGAAACACCATACAGTATTTGCATATTCAAGATTGGAATAGGTGCGTGGCATTTTGTAACCCTTTAAAAAATAAAATACGTAATAAAATTGTTACGAAAATAAACGTTAAATCACTGTTTTCAATACACTGACAGTTTCAGAACAAACAAATTAAATTTTTTTTTGGCTACAACGAATTGATTCAGATAGCCAGTTCAGCATAGGCGATAAGAATCGGTAAACATCTTTTTATGGAGAACTTAACTGAGTTTTTGTAAAAAGAGTTACAAGGATAGTTTTATTAATGTTGTATTTGTTTAAGATGCAGTAATTTTAAAACAAGCGAGAATAGCACCATGTATTACATGAAGGCTACAATAAAAATAATGTGTGTCGGGAATTTTGTTATGACGCTATAACTTAAAAACAAATAAAAATCGGATAACAACATTTGATTTTTTTCAATTATTTTTACGTGTAGATTACACTCCTGGGGTTTGGTGCGTTCCTCCCGACTCACCCTGTATATCCTGCTTAGAATATACGGTTCATAGACATGGAGTGCGTTTTCAGATGCGACACCTCTTTATAAGTATTTGAAGCGCTTATAAACACTACACTCTACCATATTTTGCATTATGTTGTGTAAGTAAACAACACGGCATCAAGTTGCTACAACATTTTAGTGAACTTTCTTGTGTGCAAATTAGTTTTTTTATTCCTTTATGCGGATCGAGAGATGCAGTTATTCACTTTGTAGAACTATTCAGAACTTGGCAGTGTAAATAGTACACACTTAATTTAATATGTTTTGCAGTAACCAACCACAGATTACGTCAACTTAGGAATAACCTTTGGTCCTTTACACGAGTCTTTAGAACCAGACAGACGACGAGGTCATACTTTTACTTGTATCGCAAAGAGGACGCCTGGGTGTGATGTTTAAAGACTGCTGTAACCACGTTTTGTTCATTTTAATGGGAAGAGAACGTGTCTTATGGCATTCATTGAAACTCAAATAAAATTGACTGGTAGCAATTCAAAATTCTGGTCTGACACGTTGGTATGCCTTCTCCGACTGCCTTTTGCCTTCTATACCCACCCCATAACCTCAGTAGCCGTCAAATTTATGTTTCACGTACCAATACAACATGCAATCCTTCACAATCATGGAAAAGGGCCAAACCACGACCGTAGAATGCAGTCACTGTTGATTACCTCGCTTAATTAAACGTGTAATAAAAAAAATGGTAAACGAACAGACAGGAACAGTCAGATCAAACCTACGTGGTCACAAGAATTATGTCCCAGGCACGACCAATACAGTAAACGCCTCCATAATGTAACACGCAAAAGCTTTTAGGTATTACGTTTTCAAAATATATAATGATGAATACATGCGAAGAACAAAGGCAAATAAGAAATAACACGACCATTTCCGTTGCGGTGGAGAACGGGAAAAGGATTAGCAGCTTAGCGGCCCAAATGTCTATTCACGCAACAGTGTCAGCTGAGAATACGAGTCGTATGCGTAAGGCACATTACGTCCTCATCATGTCTTTAAATATCGAAGAGCACTATTTCTGTTCCTCTGTTCCTCCAAGTACCAACTGGCAACAACATTAATGTAATGCGTTCAAATTCGGTAGCCAGAAAGAGTGATTCAAAACTAAGCTCAAGTACGTAATTTTAGTGGCCGGCATTTCTTATGGAAGATTTACAGGATATTTTAAGTTGAAAATGCACACAAAGTAAGAGTATAAATTGTGACTTCGTAAATGAGCCTACTACTCCATTTCTTAATGTTATTTGCTTACGAACTATCTTACAAATATATCCACGTTTTTCTTACAGTAGAGTTACAGAACGGACGTATAGATCAGCTTCAAACTTTGAATAAGGAGGTATTTTAAAGTACACCTCGAAAATTAGTCAAATGTTGTTTATAACAGTACAGCATATACTATGTTTAACTTCTGAAGGATTTTAAATTTCTCCAATTTTGAGAACGTATTTCTTAGATTATCTCCAAACATTGAAAACGGAGACGGGACAAAAACTGCAATAGTGTACATAAACGTGTCAAAGCGATTTCCGGTTTAGTTGTATATTGAATTTAATTATTACCTTCAAATTGCTGAAAACACTGGTGTTTCACATAGTAATACATTTCGGCTTTATTTTCGGTATAAACGACAGTTCTGCCTTGTGTATACCTCGAGAAAACTTCTGATACCAGCGGAAACTGACGATTGTGTACTCTATTATTAGCCTACAAGAAAAACGAAGGTTTTTTAATCTAAATACTAAAGGGTAAAATAGACGGATAACGTTTTACAACGATAGGAAACTGTTTGGGTTGATTTGAATTGCACGATTATCATCTTGTGATTACCTTGCTTTGCCACGGGACAGGCTGAAACAGTCACGTGATGTCCAAACACTCGGCGACTTCGAACTTGCCTAATGCGACCTATGGAACCACCCTGTAGAACACTGTGTGAAAGACGCAGCAGTAGGCCTATATGAACGTTTGTAGGAAGAAACAAAAACTTTTGCGTCTACCGCAATTGCACCCACCTACCTCAATGTCGCAGACTAGGGTTTGTTGCTGAACAACTCTTAAAATACTAAGTCTCCGTTGCATTTACATTTTTGGTTAAAAATCCGTCTCTGTACGCGTTTTCTTATGAATACTAACATCATCTTAGTATGTCGTATCAAATACAATTTTACTCTTTAAACTACAGCTGTTCTGTAACCTATTATTTGCTAAGAATCTATACTGCTGTCGAGGGATACATCTTATCTTGTCTTGTCTTTAGGAATTCTTAATAAAATTAGAAATTCCAGTATCTTTACCTAAACACGTAAAATTATTATTTCGTCTTTGTAAAGCTTAGGTGGCAAAGGTGAACTCAAGGATGTACGCATGAAATGAATCTCAACAAAGATATTTTTTGAGCTTCTGTTCATGGGCCTTACGGAAACGACGACCTCTTTTCTTTTGAGCGGATGGACGACTTGCCAGAAACAATGGTTTATAGTGCTACCGGAGAGAAATTTAAAGCGTAGGAGTCGTTCTGGACTGCTTCCTTCCAGAATGAACAGAACAGACAATCAGTATGTTTTCATTCTTCGAGGAGACTCCTAACAATGCGCTACGTGTATCAGGCACCGTACATTCTTTTCGCCACGCATCAGTGTGTTTGCTATAGAAAATACACTAGTACGATTATCAACATCAGAATAGCCTGTATCAACCAAATAATTTTGCCGGTCGTTCGCTGACAAGCAGGGCATATTTAATGGCTAAGAAACTAGCTCATCTTGTTTTCTGACTCCTGTTTCTAATTGCAAATCGATCGAAACACGTTCGCCAAATGCAAATTCACCAGCGAAAAAAGTGGATATGAGAAAAGAGAGAAATTCTAACAAAAGTCTACTGCTCACGTGCTAAGCATAATCATACAATGTCACGAACATTATTATTAAATACAAAGTCTACTGAGTCCCAAAAAACACATCGAAACAGAAACTTAAATTTTTCAACTTTTCCATAATACTAGACTAATACCATAACACACTGTTGGGCATTATCTTCTTGGGCAACTCATTTCGATTACTGACATAGTTAATAGCAGACACCGAACTGTCAAATTAAGTGATACTAGGGTGATTGGTGGAACCCAAAAAAATGACTATTTACAATTTCTAAGAATACATCAAATGATGGGACTGATATAAATGTACGCGTTACAGAGATTCGAAACCGCATCGTGCGTATTTTTAATTCGATTAACTGCGATTAACTGAGAACTTGGTCATTTATTCAATTAATTTGTATAAATAATATGTATTAAATAAGATAAAGCACTGTAACCATGTTTCAGAGTAAAACAACCCGATTGTTTGATCCAGAAGCAACTTTGTCAACGCACTCAATTATCGTTGACGGCTCTCAAAACGAGGCAAATCTCACGTTTCCCAGTCACTTAGCACTGCAAACCTCTAATTTATTAAGAATCCTACGCTGCAACTGAAAAGAGAAAAACTGCGAAACGTAAGCGGAAAATTTTGTATATAAGAACGTCATGAAAATTTTAGTCATACGTGAGTTACACTNTCAGTGTTGGTCAACAACGATGCTAACGTAAAACAACAAACAATCATAATACTGTTATAAAAATATAATAAAAGTACAATGCTAATGACAGAATTCACTAGCGTACACTCTTATGACGTCATGCGTTCACAATCGGAGTGCAGGTGTACTGAACAATGACATTTCCCTGAGCATATCGGTACACTCCTTTGTATGCAAGTACGAAACCAGAGTCCCAATTTCTCAAACATCTAAGAGCCGTCGGTCACATGTGCTTTTCTGAGAGTGATTTCAGGTATTGTCCTTATACGATTACTACCCTTGCCATACCATAACACAAAGCATGTAACGGATTCTCAATGCTGTATGTATGGTAACTTGCTTAGTGATTTCCTAATGTTAATAACACATTACTATTGTTGATGTATGCAGACTCATAAACATTCAACAATAACTGTACAAACACTTCCAACACCAACCGAACATTTAACAGCTGATCTGTAACGCTCCGTTTGCACTGTGATAAGAGCGGAAACGGTGGTTCGCTTCAGACAACAGCAGGCTGGACGCTTCACTCACGGAGCAGGAAGGAGCAGATTGTGGAACAAACTTTCGAAGCCTTACAGGACCACAAAAAATTGTATTCATATTCTTCTGTTTACTGTCCTTTCTTTTTACTGAAACAAAGACAACTGCATTTGAGGAAGTGACTGACCCTTGTAACATCTGAACCAGTATGACGAAATCACAGATTGGGTTTTTGTATTCACTTGGTTTCTCATTTTTTGATCGCTTGTGGAGGTTCAACTCATTATCTACATGTGGCTTATTCAGGGATGAACAATATATATTTGTTTCACCCCTGATTCCTGAAGACGAATGATAAGGTATTGTTTAGTGCTATATCGAAGACCAACGCCATTGTGAATGGTTAAACAGCGTGTGCCCTAAATGAAGGGGGAGTAATGATGGTATCAATTTACATGCTGTCAACGAAGTCGTGCGTTACAGGGAAATAATATCATTGTTGTTAAAATAATATACCTTAATTCAGAACGGTATTTGACCATGGTATGAGATAAGTTAGTATCGCACCTTAACGATCTACAGGGTGGTTTATGCCAGATGGATATGCGTTGTATGTCTGTCGTTGGTCGGATGAAAAATCTGGTGGGTAGGTCGAAAAGGCAATGTGGAATGGGCACTGAGATCCACACATACCAATATTCCATATAAACTACGCAAAAATGAATAGGGATATTTGTGACAGAGCATTAATTTACTTCCTTTCATTGATGTTACTTTTAAATTATTATTATTTGAGTCAAATGAACAAGTTGTAGCGTATAAACTGTTCCGAAATGTTTTGTTTTAATGATCGTACGATGGAAGTCACGAAGAGTGGCAACATGCAGATTTGTCATTTTGTAAACAAACGCTGTTTTCTTGCTTCCTTCGAACCGTAATCCACTCAGTTCATTGTCTCGTCATGGAGAGACATCACCTAGCAGCTGAAACTCACGATATCATTGTTAGAATGAGTACCCAGGGCCACCGACAAATGGACATTGCCGCAATGTGTCCCAGAGTGAGGTCTCCCGTGCTATAAGACTGTATCGTGAAACTGGAAGTGTGGCTAGGCGGTCCGGTAGTGGATCTCAACGTGCAACGACACCACGGGAGGACAGGAGTATTATCTTTCAGGCAAGACGAAACCCCTTTCTAAGAGCTCGCCAGATACAAGTTACACGCATGATGTCCTGAGGTGGCCCATATCAACCCAGACAATTCGAAGCCGTTTATGGGAAGAAGGGTTGACCTCATATTCTCCTTTAAGGCAGCCAGCAGCTACAAATCGTCATCGACGGCACCGGAGATTATGGTGCAGAGAGCGGCTGGAGGAGCAAACAAACTGGAATGCCGTTGTGTTTGCTGACGAGTCGCGCTTCTGTATTTACAGTGATAGCAGACGCCGAAGGGTCTACAGGGAATCAGTGATGCGCGCCATGCCACAGTTTGTGCTTCCTAGGATGCAGTTTGGAGAAGGTGGTGTGCTGGTTTGGGTGGGTATTTACTCTGGAGGTTGTACTGCACTACACATCATTGATGGGAACCTCACAGCGGCTCGTTATGTTGAGAATATTATTGAGCTGTATATTCCTTCAACCAGGCAGCTTATTGGTCCTAAATTCCGATTCCTAGATGACAACGCGCGACCTCACAGGGCTAGAATTGTACGGGAATCCCTGGATAGCATGAAAATTCAACACCTGCCACTTACTCCGTTATCTGCAGATATCAACCCCATTGAGCACATGTGGGATGCGTTGTTAAAAAGACTCTCCGACCATTACCAGCAGCCTTTGGACCTCCAGCAGCTACGTGCAGCCCTACCACCTCTATGGAATGAAATTCCTCAAGACATTTGTGACAACATGATCAGGAGTATGCCACAGAGATGCAGGCAAGTTGTGATAAATAGAGGAGATTATACGCGTCATTAGATGTGTTTTTCTTTTCATTTCTTTTCAATATAAAATATGACTTTTTTTGTTCTTTCAACATAATTTTTGAAGATAACTTTTTGTATGTTCAAAGAATGTTTTATTTTCATTGTGGATTACAAATTTTTGTAGCATTATACGCTAGATTGAGTAAAATATTAAATAATTACGATATGCCAATTAATTTTTGTAGAATCATAAATATCCCTATTCATTTTTGCGTAGTTTATTTGGCTATGTAGAGATACTTGAATCACGAGTTTATTCACTGACAGGTTTGGAACAACTTGGACAACGAATTTGCTAAGTTAATTCGAATATAAGTACATTAAGCAACACTAAAATAAATATTGCTTTTTCGGTCGTACACATACGAGGTCTATTCATAGAGTATCGAGACTGATTTTGTAAATAAAAGCAGGCTAAACTGATAAACACGAGACATTGCACACCATGTACAGCCATGTCCAGGCAAAGCCGCATCGTGCTACGAGTTCTCAGTATGTCACAGTGAGCTGTGAAGCAAGGTAGTAGCGTGTTGTGTGGCGAAGAGCAAAAATGACAGAAAACGTAGAGCAACGCATTTGCGTAAAATTTGAAGTTTTGAAGAGGCTACGAGAAGCGGTGTGTTGGAAAAGACCGGAGTTGTGGCAACACGTGACTGGTCGCTTCATCATGATGGCGCACCCACCCACACTTCGCACCTTGTTCAGCAGTTTCTGGCGAAGCATGGAATACCTCTGGTGCCACACCCGTCTTATTCACCAGATATGGCACCATGCGAATTCTTCTTATTCCCGCACTGAAAGGACATCGTTTCGAAGCTGTTGAATCGATTAAACAAAATGAGACGCGAGAGCTGAAGACCATTCCACAATCGCACTACCAGAAATGTTTCGAGCAATGGCAGCACCTTTGGGCTAAATGTGTGGTTGCAGAAGGGGACTAAATTAAACGTGATGTAAGCACCACGCTGCTCGGGAAATAAAATCAGTCTCGATACTTGTTGAACAGTCCTCGTATTTTGAGACTAAACTGATGCAACTCGTCCTACGAATTAACCAAATGAATTAGATTCCTTAATGCAAACACACTACTTTACTATGATCCGCGACTTTCTCAACATCCTACAGATGAAAAACTAACGCATTCCTTGATTGGAATCGAACCCATAACCATTGGAGTTAAGAGTCGACTAAGCATGAAGGTGATGCAAAACGTTAGTAGTAAGATCCTGACAACGAGTTTTTGTTCAACAATGAATGTACAGGTAACTACATACGCATTTCTGCAGTATCTCTAATTCGCGTGAACGTTCCCACATCTTTCGTTAATGTGAATTTTTACGGCGGATCAACATCAGTGACATGTTTAACGTCAATGTCTAAATACGTAACGAATAGACGTCTATTCCTTGGGTTAGATTCGAATCTACAACTTACACCACACGTTTTGCAAGGATATATTCAGCCGTGAACGGGGCACTCACTGCGAATGTACCTATATACCTATTTTTTGTTGTATATTCAATCCTTCTAAGTGGTAGCTAGGTTGCTATCTATGGTAGTTTGAACTCCAACATTTCAAACTTAAGAGAGAAAAGTAACAATTTAAAATACAGAATGTAATGTAAGCTTCTTTCATTTCGGAATACATATCAACATCGCACATGTTTTAGGCCTCCATTTGTAGTACTTGTAGTTAATTTATTTATGAAGTGGTATTTCTCATTGGTCTAGTAATGGAGAGAACATTTGTCTGGAGATATATACGATAATCAGTTTGGATTATGGGCCAGCTACATAGTTTGAACTACACATCGATAATATCTAGGTACAGAATACGAAATGTGGGAGCCTTTTAATTGGATTGGTAATATATGTCGAAATTATTGTACTTAATGGGTTTTATAATAACGGGACAAATAAAGTATACATATTTTTACTGTAGAGAAAGGCGTCAGTATAACCTATAATGAATTTAAAGCTTCTGGACGTAGAAAATAATAAAATGTAGTCGAGACTTGTCCAACTGCATTTGTCCCAAAGCTGGACGTCAATCGAATCAGCATAAAATTGGCATAGTCTACACTGAAAATCGCCCACATTTTCTAACCAATCGGAAACCACAAATAGCACGTCACAAATTTTACTTAAATTACCTTTCGGGCTAGGTCTATGGCATACCTATACTATAGCGAAGACGCTCCACATTGAGCTATACCTTACAAGGGAAGTATGGGAGTCGTCCATCGAGATGAGATGTAAATCCGGTGATATCCGATTTAGAATGTAATGTCGAATCCAATGTGGGCAATCGAATATTCAGAATATTGATCTGTGTGACCCAAATGACCAAAAACTGTTTGTACATTGGAGATATCAATCAGATAGAAAGAATGAGAAGAAGATGGTTGGGTGGTGCAGTGGTAAGGAGTTGGGTTTTAGAGACAGAGGTCGGTGGTTCGAATCCACCGATTGTTTTAGCAGAGTATATATATTTTGATTGTAAAAATAGTTTCTGCACTTTGACGTTGTAATGCAATAATGTTTGCTTTTGTAAAAATAGTTATTATTTTTGTTTATGAATCTTTTGTTTTGTTTTATTATAATATGTATTATTACAACTGATCATTTTAGCCAAGTAATTGTTTGTTTGTCTACTTTGATACGTTTTACAAACCACACTGTTTACTTCGGTTCGTTGGCGCATTGGTCCCTTCCTTACTCCCGTTCAATTTTTGTTTCCCAAACGAACTGTCTTTGGTTTGTTGTTAGATCATTGGAATGACAAGAATCATCGTTCATCAAGTGTGCTCACTGTGAACAGTTTGTATGTTTTCAGCATTTTTTCCGTGATTTCCATATTCACTTTTCAGAATACTAAACAGTTGACGTGTTGCGGTTTGCAAATATTCATCAGCAATGTAGTTATTAGCCTATATATGTGATTTGTAAAACGTATCAAAATAGACAAACAATTACTTGGCTAACATGATCAATTGTAATAAGACATATCATAATAAAAACAAAACGAAAGATTAATAAAAAATAATAACAATTTTTACAAAAACAAACATCATTGCATTACAACGTCAACGTGCAGAAACTATTTTTACAATCAAAATACATGTACTGAGCTAAAAACAATCAGCGGATTCGAACCACCGACCTCTGTCTCTAAAACCCAACTCCTTACCACTGCACCACCCAACCATCTGCTTCTCATTCTTTCTATCTGATTGATATCTCCAATGTACAAACAGTTTTTGGTCATTTGGGCCACACATATCAATATTCTGAATAATTGATTGCCCACATTGGGTTTGGCATTACATCCTCTATCGGATGTCACCGGATTTACTCCTAAACTCGATGGATGACTCCTATACTTCCCTTGTTAGGTATGTGTAATCATCCGTTGCTCAAACGCTTATTTACTTAACTATTTACTTCCTCTATTAGTAAATGACAATTAAGCGTAATTGTGGTGTAGTATTTTGTTTGTAACTTAAAACAAATGGCCCAGGAACTTTTCTAATTGCACAGAAAGCATTCTTCAGCAATGTCTCACCATCTTTAAATACGGCTGCCTTTTATATTCTCTTTCTTACCATTGGTGAACAGCATTTTGACAGCAAGATTCGTTGAACTCCTGAAAACTTAGAAACTCATGCATTAGTGAACTTGACAAACGTGAGCACTAAAACGCTACATATGCTGAAGTAAAAGTATCCCTTAAGAGACGCATAAACATAATTATTGAACTTTTGTTATCCACGAGGGGAGGCATTTAGGAATAAAGGAAAACACACATAGCAAGCAAAAGTATTTATTGACAGTGCGATATCGTAGAGGATGATACACAATAATAAAGACTTAAAATACAATGTTTAAACTGGAGTTCAAACCAAGGGTCACTAACTTAACATAAACGTAACAGTAACGAAATTGCCGTAACTAACAAAACATAGTTGTATTTAGTTTGGGTAGGTACGAACAAAAACGTTATTATGTTTCGTTACATGGCTATACGTTATTCGTACTTTAAGGTTATGGTTGTGTACCGAATTGAAGGAACGAATATATTTTCGTTACTGTTTGTAACCAAAATATATTCGTTATAACGTTATTTGGAAGGGAGTCGAGACCGATTTAGCCGGCGATTTGTACTCCTGGGGTACAAAACGCGGCGCCTAGGCAATTTGAACCCCCTGGTACAAAATACCTAGGCGATTTGTACCCCCAAAGGTAGGTACAGCGGTACCGCAAATAACGTTATTGTACCTGCAACTTTAACCATAATAACGAAATGCTTTTCGTTCTCACCAATAACGTTATTTATAAGACCATTATTTTAAATATACCATTTGGAAAGGTACAGAGGCGAATAACGTTATTCACCCGTTTTCGTTATATGATATTTAGCGGTAACAGTAACGTGTGCAAATGCGTTAATAACGCACATTTCGTTAAGTTATCGACCCTTGGTTCAAACCCAGACAGAACAGCGGCACCTTATTTTTAAGAGTGTTGCACTTGCATCAGTGTGCACTAATACCTGTTACCAACAGGACGACTTGTATAACTAATAAACGTAAGAATTAACACAATTGTCTTTAAACAACACATTTTTGTAAATATTTTCTGTGCACTGTATTTTCACAGAATACGTGCAATAAAAATATAACTAACCCGCTAAGTGTTACAGATACTACTTTATATGTGAAATTACCCGTCGAATCGGATAAACAGTTCACAAATATAGGGAAAAGCCAGCAGGTTATATGGATATGCATGATTACACCACTGCAAAAATAATATAAAGTTTACTAATATCTTTGATTAACAGTAAAAATATTGAACGTATCAGATACGCAGTAAGAGTGTTACGCGCAACATTTGTGTGCTCCCCAACCTTTTTAAAATGATCTGTTTTCATCTATCAAAGAGTATTTCAAACCTCGAGGGTGACTCCTTGCCCTAGGTCACTGCTAAGAGTTTGTCTATTAATTATACATTGTAAACGTATGATCATAGGTGTCCCTAAGATTATTGTTCGATATAAAAGAACTCGTCAACGGCAAATTTCAACCATGCTGAAGCGTTACTGCTACGTGGATGGAGCCATCTTGCGACCTAAGCTATCAGAACTATGTGACAAAACTCACAGCAATCAATGATTCAAAGAGCAAATCGCTGTTCATGAACTAACCTAGTATGAACCAATATTTTGTGTTTCTTTGTCTTGCCGAATTTTAATTCTTTCGAATTTTACTATACAACGAAGAGCCATTACATTATGACCACCTACCTAATAAGATGTAGGACCTCCTTTAGCCCGCAAAACAGCGGCTACACTGAGAGGCATCGATTCTACGAGAGGCGATAGGTATCCTGGGGTATCTGGTACCATGATCTCAACAGCAGGTCCTCCAGTTCCCGTACATTTCGGGGCGGTGGTGTTGTAGCGCGAACCCTCTTCTCTAAATCGAACCACAAATGTTAAATTGGGTTAATGTCCGGTGAATTTGGAGACCATGGTATTAAATGAAATTCACCATCATGTTCCTCAAACCACTCCTTGACGATTCTGGGATTGTGGCATGGCGCGTTGTCCTGTTTATAATGACCATCACCAGCAGGGAACACAGCTGATATGAATGCGTGAGCTTGGTCCGCAACGATGTTCAGATACTTGACAGCTGTCAAGGATTGATCTACTGGGAGAATGGGCCGTAAAGTTTCCCATGAAAACATCGCCCACAGCATAACACCTCCTCCACCGGCCTGTCTCCACCGAACAGTACATCCAGGTGCCTTAACCTCCGATGGTAATCGGCGAACACGTGCTCGGCCATCTACGTGATGTACCAGGAATTTAAATTCGTCAGACCAGGCGATTTTTTTTCAATCATCCACGGTCCAATGTCGATGATCTTGTGCCCATTTTATGCGCTGTCGTCGATGGAGTACAGTTAGCACTGGGACCCAACTGGGTCTACGGCTACGCAGCAGGTTTCTATGAATTGTGTGCTGTGAAACATTGCCCTGTTCACCACTAAAGTAGCTGTGGGTGATTTGTCTCACTGTGGCCCTGCGATCGCTAAGAACAATGCGCGACAGTCTCCACTGGCCTCTGGCATCAATGCGCTGGGGTCGACACACAGCTGGACGGCGGTTTGTCGTTTGCCCATCCTTGCACCACTTTTGATACGTACTCACGACAGTGGCACGTGAGTAGCCCACAAACCGCGCCGTTTCGGAGATGCTGGTTCCAAGGCGCCGTGCCATCACAATTTGTCCTTTATCAAACTCTGATATATCGGCAGCTTTCCCCATTCTGACACCGGAAAAACTACCAATAGAAAGCCGGGTATGGGACTTTGACCTTGACACGTGATATTGTTGGCGCGCTCATTTCCCTAGGATGGGCGTGGTCATAATGTAATGGCTCATTCCATACATCCAAAAATTATTTACAATTTCATGGACAATTTTTAATACTCACTGGTTGGCTTACTCAACAATTCAAACCCCGGGGCAGACACCTAACACTTCGTATAAAGGTTCATACGGGAGGGGCGTTAAAAGTGGGATTCCGTCGATAAGTCTTCGATGTAAGTACCACGACGAGTGGCAAGATTAAAATATTCTGAAAAATCGGTGTGACGGTAAGGGTTCCCCATTACACCTAACGTGTCAGAAATGTAGGACCGTAAACCCAAATACACAAAGAAAAAATATTCAATATACTTCTCATCAGTTTTGGGCCGTACTTCTTGACTATTAATGTAGTTTTCTTTGTGAGTGTGAGCGTAATGCAAATTTTTCGAACTGATACTAACAATGGAAGTAATATTCGTGTTCAACGCCAAACGCAAAGAGCAACATCGGAGTGTGTAGAGTATATGCTCAACCCAGTGACAAAGGTTCTTTTTCTGCATATGCCCCCATTTTCGGGTAAAATGGTCATAAAAATACTTTCAACAGCTTAAATACACGATAGTTTGTTTCACTCTAGCAGCGTGACCGGTTGATATAGTGATACTGTGGTTGGAACGATGATGATGATATGGTGTTTTACGTCCCGTCGACACACAATGGGTCATTAGGGACGATGAAACCATGTTTATTGTGATTAATGAAGGTAAACTTA
>KZ868920.1:127444-139346 GCA_003456935.1 Machilis hrabei | reverse complement strand
AAAAAAAATACTCGCACTGCTTAGCACTCTTTAAGTGAATACGTGGAAACTAACATTTGTTCCCTTACCTTTTTATTTTCGCTTCACTCTTTTCATAAACGCATTATTCTTTTTTTTTATTTCTTCCTTTGCCCATTTATTTAGGGTAACATCCGATCATCCTTTTTCTTAGTATACCGTCCGACCGCCTTAATATGCAAATGCATTCATAAGGACCAAACATCAGCATCTTTGCTGTCCTGTTCGCCCAAAGAGACAGTTGAAACTGGAGACGAAGAACAAAACGAAGGGTACGCTAAATTGCAGCGAAGGAGAGGATTAGTAAAAAGGTGATGGGAAGAAGGAGGGGAGAAAATTACCAGTAAAAAGACAAGGAAACACTCTTAAAAGAAAGAACAAAGAAAGAATGAACGGTCAGAATGAAAGGAAGAGTGCTTAAATAGACGAACGACTATTTAAATAACGAAAAAAGACACAAAAACAAAAGGAAGTCGTTATATTCGGTACATACACAAGGTAAGCGCACATTAAAGAAATCTATTTAGGTGTCGCTTCAACTGATCGTCTTTTATGTATGTGTGTCTTCGTGTATGAAAGCAAGCAGGCGAGAGCGATAGAGAAAATCAAAAGGGAGAAAATCTGTGCTGNTTATTAATTACGTTTTTCGTTTCCCACACCGAACTGGTGTGGTAATATACGAACAAAAGAAATCTGCTAAAAAAGTAATTGGCTTCGAGGACTTTTCGTAATCTTAAGATTCAGAAAGCCAATTTCGTTCTCCCAAATTAAGAATTAATATTTCCAATTGTGCCATTGGACTAACTGAAAGCACGAGAAATGAATTTATAAGAATTTGCGTTCTCATCAAAGACTTTTTTAATCACAGAATTCAGACACTTCTTGCACCGCTTTCTTGGATGAATTACAAAAAATGTAATCTGGTTCACAAAGACATTTTAACCGACATTGCGTTGAAAGAATTTTAATTTTTAAACTTGTGTCAAACAGCAGGGTTGTCCTTCTTTGGGACATTTTGTTTTTAGTTCAACTATAGTAGTCTAGAATAAGTAGTATGCAAACCTCAAATTAATTTTTTGTCGCTATGCGGATGCCAAAAGTGATAAACTCGCGATAAAAGGTGCTGCCATCTATTATCCATTTTTGTACGTATTTCAATAGCGGGTGCTGTTTATTATTAAAAAATAAGTTTAGCCTCGTAATTACGTATTTAAACACCATTTTTTGGCATATAAATGTACGTGTTTACATTCAGTGTTAATCTTATTTTATACAAAAGCCATTCGAATATTGAAATTTGACAATTTCATGAAGGAATACGATGAAATATGTACAGAATCAGGTATTATGATGAAATATGTACAGAATCAGATATTAGATGGCAGCACCTACCATTCCGTGTTTATCAAATGTGGTATCCAAAACATTCAAAGTTTTTTTCCACGGGCGAGATAGAGCTTTTAACCACTACTTATTCTAGGACACTGTAGTTCAACTGCATAATTTAAACGGTGAAATAAAATTAAGTTAACCTCCTCAGACCCGAGAGGGTATGTACGATAAAATAATGACAATTCTTGTGAAAAAAGTTGTATTTGGCTTCGTATTTGATAAAAAAATGTCGAACTTTTAGAAAATTTGGTCTCGCACGTTGTAAAGTATCGTACAGTACCAGCATCGATTCTGTCACATCCAAACGAAGCGTAGCGCGAAATTTCGTTTCGCTTAAAACGCAAATTTTCGTTCACTTACCAAGCTACGAAAAATTAAATTCGCTACGTCTTTCAGGCGAAGCCTGAAAGACGTAATGGCGAATTTAATTTTTCGTAGCTTGGTAAGTGAACGAAAATTTGCGTTTTAAGCGAAACGAAATTTCGCGCTACGCTTCGTTTGGATATGACAGAATCGATGCTGGTACTGTAGGTGATACCTTTGGGTGCGTATGAAATTTTCAATCCCACTACGTAAAAAAAATAAAATAAGACTCATGGCCAGTTATGGGTATCATATATGATACCGCAGGTCTGAGGAGGTTAAGTGCAATTTAAATTCAAAATTCTTAAAGGCAAATCTCTAATGTCCTTAAAAACATAATATTCAATAAGACAAATTAGTTACCATTATTACACGCAAAGATAAACTAAGCTCCATTTTCACCACTGCCTACAATAGTGAAGCTATTACTGGCTAAAGTACCGTGCTCTTTATCGGGTGTTGTAGGTTCGTATCCCGTGTAAGACATGGGTGATTCTGATTGTCCACTCATCATCATTAATATAAATAAGAAATGTTCATCGTAGTCAAATGANCCATAATGTGTCGATACGACATAAAACACCACATACCATAATCGATAACACCCAATGAAAAAACAACAACTCCAAAGTGAGTTTTATTCTATGATGATGATGATTGGTTGTTTATACGTCGTAATGACACGAACAGGGGAGATTTAGAGACAAAAAATACAGTAGTATCTACATCTGTTAAAAGAGTTGCACAGACAAACACTGACGCGTAGCCTACGACATTCACAACAGATCTTCGTGGTGGAATTTAACCCATATCATTACACTGTAGGTGTGTAAGCTGACTAACATATCCGTAGATATTTGGAAAACAGTTGTTTTTCACCTACAGTACGTTTAGATGTAGTGGACTACAGATACACGTAAAGCCTATATGACATGCTGTGAAAGGTAACTTACATAGGTATGATGATATGTAGTGTTTAACGTCTAATCGACACCTGATGGGTCATTTAAGGACGATGAACAATGCGTATAGTAATTAATGAAGATGATTAGACATCATAAATATCCATGTCTTATGCGGGAGTCGAACCCACAACCTATCGGGCTAAAGCGCGCTGTGCTAACCACTAGACTAAGCAGGTCGACCAGAGGTAGGAGAATCTAATATGTGTTTTTGTACTTCTTAGCTGGGCATTATCAATTGTCTGGTTAACCACACTTGCTACGTTTTGAGAGATGTATCTACTCTCGTCATATGGAATCTTAAAATCGGTGCTGAGAGTTATGTAATTTCTCTCCGCCTCTGGGGTTCGAACCCACGATCCCCAGTCGGGTATGCAATCCAATCTGTTGCCTTCAACCATTACAGACCTTATTACGTGAATTTACTTAAAATGTGTACCGTATTTCATTTATATTTTTACAATAATGCCTAATTTGATTTTTTTTTTACTTTGGACTATTTGTAAGACTCTTAAATGAGTAAGTCCAAATTGAGAACCGAGAATGTCGTGTCCATCCGGAGCTGTCTAAGACTACCTCCTTCCTAGCCAACGTCCAGGCTTTGAATGGATTTCTCTACTGCCGCTGCACGTACTGCCTTTCCCGGAAACACTTCCCGGAATTCCCGCGTGGAGGCTCCACTGCTTAACTCCGGAAAGACAAAGTAAGGAAATGGAGGAAGTTGTTTTTGTTAGCGTATAACATGTTAGTGACTCTCTGCACTAACAAGTCTGAAACCAAATTAAAATAAACTATTTTAGAAACGCCTATTTTTAAAATTGTGATATATCTTATATAATAAATTTAAACACACTGACAAAATATAATGTCCAAAATGTGCACTTATCCACGAAATCTATGACCTTTATTGCTGCAAACAGAACTAGTTGTAGAGAGAGGTGGAACAGAAATTACGTAGGAAAGACTATTCTGACACATTATGTGCCATAAACATTAATTTTTGTACTGGAAATTACTGCGTCTCATACCCCTTCATCAGTAAGATCGTTACTGTAATCGTAATCAGACATACAAAGAAAATGAGAATTTACTTTCTTTCAGTACGGTATATCAACAGTCATTAACAAGGCTAATGGTTTAAAATTGCAAAAACAATTTGTGTTTTTTTTTAATGTACAGAAAATACGTACAGTGTAATTGTCGTACTACAATTATGTCTGTGCTAAACAAAAAGGGGAAACGGCATTGTTTCGATTTCTCAGTCATTAATATGGCATAAATCATTTATGTAAGTGACTCCGACGACGTTTATAACAAAGAACTTCATATCAGTTTACAAGTTAAGCATAATTAAAATGAAGAAAAAAAAACAGTACAGAGATGAAAAATGTTTCTAATGCTATAGGTATTTTGTGTACACCTATTTAAATTATTACTAAAAATAAATCATTGAATGACATGATCTAGAAATCGTATATATAAAAATAGGGGTAGTTATCATCATACCTCAGCGGTTGACAGCTCCCTTCATACCCATAAGCTGTGGAGAAATACTTGTCGTATCAATGACACACTCACAAAACATACGCATAACATATTACCCAAATGTTATGAATATTTGTAATGTAATGTAAAAGTAAAACATGCAGGGAATAAATTAAATTTAACACAACTTACCAGAACGCAACAGCAGTAGTTATCTTCTGGAAGTAGTATCAGTAGGTATATATACGAACATGTTGTGTGTTACACGACACAGATATGCATTTATGTGTTCTGAACAATTTGTAACACTGTAATGCTTTTGGGATGACCATATTTGTCCTAGTTATTGCAAAAAAATGGAATCTGTTGTTAAGGTTTTCCTATGTGTTAGTGTCAGTCTATGGTGACTTGAGCTGCCTAATCGGAAACACGATTGTTTCTACTATAGTATTTTACAATAGTTGTATTTCTATTCTATAGCGCAAACTTTGTTTATTTAGACATTTTGCTCAATTCTCAACTTTTTTTTAATCCTTTAAAATGTGATTTTACAAAAAAAGTCCTGATCGGGAGGTTTCAGGTATAAACCCTGTGATAGAATCCTAGCCCTGAGTATAAATACTTATCCCACGAGTCTGCTTGCGGAGCACTCCATACTAAAGCTCATCATAGGCGTCTTCCGGGAGGATCGTTAAAAGTGGAGCCCCAGTCAATAAAAATGCAATGTAAAAGAACCCACAACCATTTCCATGCCAAGTGAGTGATAAAATTCAGTCACGCTGAGGCGTCTTAACGACAAGAATGGGAACTGTATTACACAAAACGTGACAACTAATATCATCATTATCAAACAAAAACTACAGTAGAAAGCTGACATCACTACTACATTATAAGATTGTTTTAAGTTATTATCTAGGTTAATTTAAATCATTTTAAATTTATGCCATTACAACATTGTCTGTAATCACATTCTCGATATTGTCCAATGGAAGCTAAGAACAGAGCAAAATGAAAACTTTTATAGTATAAAGGGAGAACAACTCTTATTGTGCACCTGAAATGTCTTCAAGCTTTTTAAAAATAGTATTAAATAAGTTGTACTGTAGTTAGACCAAAACTCCTGTACTAGCTCAGCTATAGCCTACAGTTGAAGTCAGTACTGTTGTGATAGAAATATACGGCATTTTTGTTGTTGCTACAACTACTTTATTTCAGCGATTAAATTATAACTGAAATGTGATAGAAAGTGTAGGAGTTTTGAATATTTCTCATTATAATTAATGTGACCACGATACTTTTTAGCAAACTCTCGTGTCAGCGCTCTTATCTGAAATACAGGTATTGGCACTCCGAGTTATTCATAGATGAATAGTGTAAGGGGGCAAAGAAGGACTTGGTTTTGTCCATGCCTCATTGCGTATGCTAGTCATGAAGTCTCGAGTTAACAATGGTAATTAAAATTTTCAGAACGATGCCTCCTAAGAGACCAAAAGCTGCAATTCAAACTTGGAACAATCAGTAATAAGTCTTTTTAAGAAAATACGGTATCACAACTGTCAGTTTACGGGCTCCTCCTACAGACATATTACAGCACCCCAACAATACGAACAAAATGACAACGTCTAAATAGTGAGTGTAATAGAAACACAAAGAAATAATTAACTAGCTAACAAGTTTACAACACATCATCACACATGTTAAATAAACAACAGGAATCCACTTACACTTCACGAAACGAACAGAAGATACACAGAAAAAAGAGGGAAACATAAATCAGAAGAAAGTACATCTGTGCTCGCCTACTGCCAAGCAATATTTTAGTTTTAATNATACATCTCAATTGCTTAAAAACCTTTTACTCTAAAAAAGGACAACTAGTACGAATATAATGTTTAATAAATCCACACACTAGACAAATCGCAGAAACATTAACAAACAACAATTGTTTGCGTCTATTTAATTATTGTGACGTATATTATTAAAGTTGAATACCTACAGAGTGAACAACAAATACACGCCTGTTAATTTTAGGAATTATTCCCTTGTTAATTTTTGAGCCGAAAATGGGTTGTGACATTGTTGCCGTCATAGTTTTTTGTTTTTTTTTAAATATTTTGAAGTTTGGGGTTCAATTCCCAAAATATTTCATAATGTGTTTTATTTTGAAAAAAATTGTCCTCAAAGTAAATTTTATAAAATTAAACGTGTATAACCGGTGTTAGAAATCAAAAAAAAAACTGCTGAAAGTTTAACAAAGTATCAGGACAAAGCAAGGTTTGGACGAATACATGTCAAAGAAGTATCTACATTTATGAAGTCCGGCTGCAAGTATTTAAAATTAGCAGACCTAAATTTTATTAAACATNATAACGTAAATTGTCCCGAAGTCCCTGAACAATAAACCTACATATCTACAATTATAATAATCAAATATCACGAAACTGACTACCAAGTTTAGCTTCCTAATTTTGACAGCATTTTCTCAAGAAACTAGAAAGTGTATGTCACAGACAATATTACCTAATTAAACTCTAAAATCAAACAATCTGGACTGAGCCGGTATGCAAATTCTCGTGAAAATACTATTATATTTTTCTTTTATATACCATACAGCAATGCCTCACATGACGTATCTGCCCCATCTGGATGACGATGATTATGTGGTGTTTTACGTTCTAATAGTACCAGATGGTTTCTTTCAGGACGATTAAAAATGTCTATTTTGATCAAAGGGCCTCGCAAACATCGATATGAAGGACATTTACTTCACAACATACAGCCTTGTGTGAGAATCGAACCCACGAACTTCTGGTGCGAGAATAGGTTGGTTGACTTACCAACTGCTTGCTCTACAGCAGTCGGCGCTAAATAAAATATGAACGGTATAATCCTTTACTGAAAATCTCTAAAAGACACAATATAAAACCTGTGATTTTGACTTGTGATAGTTGTACAGCTGTAATACTCAAGTGCTATCAATAGTATCATAGTACCACTTCCAATGTTTTATAGGGCTTGTTTATTATAAAAAATGTATGACGACCTCAGTGGAGTAGTTGGATAGAGGACCAGTACTGGTACCAGACGTCATGAGTTCGAGTCCCACACAAGGATGGATGTAGTGAATGTCCTTCATGTTAAAGATTCTGATTGTACAATCATCTCCATTAATCAATACAACCATTGTTCATCGTCTTAAAAAACCCACCTGGTTCCGGTACACCATAAAATAACACGCCTAATCTAAACTATATCTCAAACCCAACAAATTAAATAAATGAACCATCTAAACACTTTTAAATTTGAATACAAATATTTAAATACAAAAGGTCNCTGCATACTTAATTTTTTACTTAACATGTATTCTTTACGTGCTAAAAATTCAATATGATGATCCTCCTGTAAACTTAAGTTTTTTTTTTAATTTGGATAGGGGACTTTGATTACCGTTTATTAAACGTAGCCTATTAAACATATCATTTCAAATAATTATAATGACTTTTAAAAGAAAACTGTTGCTATATATAGTCTATATATGTGACAATGCTTTAACATTCTGTGTAGTTTAGTATAACAAAATAAATTATTGGTTCTATTAAAATGCTCACGATTTTGTATGTGTGGATTCATCATCATTTGAAATCGCACAAATTGCTGTCTTGATGATACTCCAAGTACTCTAGGCTTCTGACAACGTAGGACAAACAAGACACACAGAGGAATTATAAGTATGGAAGATACTATACACAACGGAACAGATGCCAACTCACACGTTGGAGGGTTGACCAACATTCTTCCAAAGTGCGTTCACTGATTTGCGAATTCGTTCGCGTCTGCTGGAAGAAAAGCGAAAAAGGTATATGCATGTCAACATAAGTAAAAGACAGACAGAAGTAACAATAGACAAGACAATATGTTAACAATGCAGATAAACATACTTCAATTTCTTTGTGTAAAAAGCTCTACATAAATATACGACGGTTTAATTGTATATATATGTAATCAAAACAAGCAGAGTAATAATTTACCTAAATGAATTTCAATAATTTCAAATTAATAAATTACCTGTAAAAGCTTCTAGATAACATTTTGCTATTGCTTCTTAATTCTGAACTTACATTAAATAGTGCTGGGTGATATTGGATTTCAAATATAGAAGTTCGACATTTGTACCCTATTAAAATGTGACCGATACATCGATATCAAGTTTTGATGCTTTCAAATGTCGAAAATATTGATATCGAGTTTTGAAAATTTAGAAAAATATCGATATTTTAATCCTATTAAAATATGACCAATATATCGATATCTAGTTTCGATGCTTTCAAATTTCCAAAATATCGATAATGAGTTTTAAAAATTTCGAAAACTATCGGTATTTTTACCTTATTAAAATATGGCCGATATATCGATATCGAGTTTCAATGCTTTTAAATTTTGAAAATATCGATATTGAGTATTGCAAATATCGAAAAATATCGATATTGAGTTTCAAAAATAAAAAAAATCTAAAAATATAAGTTTCTAGTTTCTACATTTTTTAAACTCGATATCGATATTTTTCGAAATTTGATGAAGAAAATGCGTTTTNATTTGAAAGCATCAAAACTCGTAATCGATATTTTTCAAAATTCAAAGTTTTCAAAACTTGATATTTTTATTGAAAAATATTGACGTCAATATCGATATACCGAAGTATTGCACACTTCTGTTATTAATTGCACAGCACGTATAACACACAGGCTATTTGAAAATCGTGATGCTGTAACAACGCAATTTTAAAATTATTTTTTATATTTCAGCTTATTATCATGTAAGTGCGTCAGCAGGCAAGGGGAAAATGGAATATGATAACATTAAAAAAAATTAAATAGTTTTCTGTATTTTAAAAATTCTAAAATACAGTAGTGTTAATAAAATGGTTTAATGTATGGTATTTTAATAAAATTATTAATGTAATAAAATGCATATTTTTAGTAAAAATGTGCTGATATGAACATTATTTTACTCTCCGCTAATTTATTTTTGCCAGCGCCTTCAAGCTGATGTGCAGAAAAAACTTTCGTATATTCCGTAGGTTGCACGATACTAACGTTACAAAAGCTGTTTATTAAACAGTACAATAGTTAACACTGAAATCACCCTAATTTGTTATATTTGACACTATAAATTCTTGTTTTATTTAGTAAACTTATTACTCACAGCTACCTCAATACTACTTAAAAACACAGCAACGAAATATCTAACAACAAAACGACACAAAGCATGCACAACTACACAACGATTACGTGGACAGCACAACACTGATAATCTGAAAAGCCCGCTACCAACGAAACAAAATTATTTTCTATAAAATAAGGTTTAAAAATTAAAAAGCTTTCACAATGACATGTACGATTATAGGCTNACTACAATGACAATACAAAACATTGAAAAGTATGCAAAGTTTGTGAAATACCAAAAATACAATAATTTTCGTGAGGTTGACTTTATTACTGCTGGTTTATGTTAAAACTTTTTGGACGATTAGACATTAATTTCTGCCTACGAAGTGATTTTAGACGTCTTCCGAAAGGGGCACTAAAAGAGTTGTCCTATCAAACGGTGTTCGACGTAAGCGAATCTACCAACGACATTGAACTGAGCGTATGACAAAACGCAATCATTTGAAGCGCCTTACGATGCAAGGTGGTAACAATTTTAAATAAGCTGTTAGATATGTTAGCTTAAATAAACCATATTAATTAGTTGGTAATCAGACTCTTATGCAATAACGTTGACAGCATTTTTATATGAGCCATTAATAGGGTAAAATGTATTAAAACATTGGTTTCTGGATGAAAATAGTGTAGGACAAAATAAACAAACATGAAGTTTTTTGTGTCTGTAGGCCCTTTATGTTGGTTAAGAAACATTATTCACACGTAAAGGTATATAATACTGTATTTATGCGTCTATACCGCGCACCCAGTTTTACGATGCTAAATGTTAGGCAAAAACATGCGTGCTGTTCACGTTTAAATGCGGTATTAAATGTTAACTTAAATCTTGTAAAGGGTGTTTTATGTGTTCATACATATATAATCTGAACGAATAAAATATTACTAAAGAATACCAATACTTAGTCTTTTTTCAGCATTTATAATGTAATAAATGAAAATTAATTAAAACAAATAATATAGGAAATACAAATTAAAACAAATAATAGATTAATAATTAAAATAAAACTGTCAAAATATTAAGTCAATATAAAACAACTTGTTATCACCACAACGAGTTAACTCATTTCAATTGGTGGAATATCCGAAGAAGCGCGATCAATCCATCACATCACGTTGCAACAATCATCTATTTAGGTTCTCTAAAGGGAACATTTCTCAGCTGGTCCAAACAGTTTGCTGCTGTTTGTACTTCTAACGGAATGAGAGGGAGGTTGAACACCACCAACTCTCTCATCTTCCTTCCTTAACACACCACTCCCCTCTTCCCCCTCCAATTTCCTCAAGACGCCAGAAGACAAGGAGGAGGAGTAGAAACGGGATGGGGAGATGTAGTGGCGGGTTTGCGGTTTCTTGGGGATTCCCCCTTTCTCCTCAACGGAACGTCGTTGTACCTCTTCTTACCTTACTCACGTGGAAATCACGTGGAAAATAAGATAGAACTAAACAGAAGCCTACGTAACTGTTCTAGTTTCATTCACGTGGCAAACAAGATAGAACTAAACAACCCAAGGAAAATTTTAGAACAAACCTTTAACCTATGGATTTTTTTTAGTTTTAGTGATATAGAACCTACGGAAAATGTTATTGTTTCTTGTTAAAAAGATGATATACTAAGAGTAGTTATAGTTTCACGTGGTATTCATACTCTAACTAATCATAAGCCTACAGAAAATGTATTTTATATTGAGAGGTAGACATAGTAAACAGTAGGGTAAGAAAACTTAATTTCTTGNATAGTACAATTTTAACTGAATATTTTTGTTAGAAACCAATCAATGACTCTTAGATTCCAAAAAATTAATATTTTAACCGTCAATTTTAACTTTCGGTAATTGCGTTTTGCGTAGAAACATTAGTTTTTGTTATGCTATTGCATGCAAAGTTTGTGTGTAATAAATTATTCAGCATTTCTATGTTGTCACATTTTTAAATTAAAGTGTACATCTTATAGTACTATACATATTGGGCCTATATATATTGGTAACTAAAAACACAAAAAATGTATAGAACTTGAAGCTGAAATACGAAGGTGGTCCAGAAAGTAAAGAACGTTTTGGCATAACTTAACAAAAACGAAAGATATCAACACAAAACTTAATATACAAAGTCACAGTACCTTACTGTATTTTTCAACGTAGTCCCCATAGCTGTCAAGGCACTTATTGTAACGTGAGACCGATTTTTCAATGCCGATGTCATACTCTTCTACCGCCAAAGCCCTTGAATTTTTGACTCATTATCACAATGATGGTGACGAATTTCTCGACCGCATTGTAACGGAAGATGAAACTTGGGTTTCTTACAAAACTCCGGAAAACAAGCGTCAGTCTATGGAGTGGCATAACACAAACTCACCCTCAAAACCCAGAAAAGAAAAACCAAATCTCAACATCAGAAAATTGATGGCAACAGTTTTTTGGGGACCGAAAGGGTTTTTGATCCAAGTGGAGTTTATGCCAA
>KZ868919.1:127551-142740 GCA_003456935.1 Machilis hrabei | reverse complement strand
CATCATTTTGAACACCTACTGAAATAAAATGAGGACAACTGTTTCAGGTATGTAATACGAAAATATCAATGTTTAAATCAAATAAAATACAATAATAATGTGAATGTTCATTGCGTACATAGTGTTATCCCTTCATACACAGGTTTTGCGATTTTGACCGTGATCGACCTTCAATAACCTTAAGTGATATATCGTTGAACTCGTCTCAATAGCCGCTATAATTTTTATTAGAACAAAAATAAAGCAATCCATTTAAAAAAATGACTATGACTTTCAGATCTCCTTGACGCATCCACCTAAACAAAACAAAAACACTACCACAAAGTATAATGTCCCCCAAGCTATAACATGACTTTCAGTTGAGAATATTAGATTATCATCAATATTTTCGGAGATATCGACTTGTAACGCTTTATGTGCCTCACCCTGTATATATATATAAATAATTCCAAATCGTTTTCTGTGGAGCTTGTATTAAAAAGAAACAAATTAGCTGGTCTATATACCATGTATAAACATGACAAGATGCAGGAATTGTATATTAAATATATCAACAACAAAAAAAGAATATAGGAAAAATATATTGTCGGCAAATAAGTTTCATAATGATAAATTTATTCTTAAACATACGATAATAATAAATCCAAAGCAACTTGGCAAATTATTAATGGAGTAAGAGGGAATAATAAAAGCAATAATAATTACAGTACATCTACTAAATTACACCAGATGATTTTAATAATTATTTTGTGAATGCAATTGAGGAAATTAGAATAATACAATAACCAAGAACATAACAGCTATAAATGTAGTAACCAATTTTAAAACTAAAAAACTTAAATTTTCCTGGGAACAGGTTACACCAGATGAAGTTATAGGCATTACTAGAAAGTTTAATAATTGAAAAAGTAGGGATGTATATGATCTAAGTAACTCCATCATTAAGGAAGTAATTTTTTAAATTGCACAACCTCTTTCTAAAATTATCAATATATGTTTTGATACAGGAATTTTTCCTGGTAAACTAAAATATGCCAAGGTTATTCCAATATTTAAGAAAGGTGATACCCAAAATCCAGGTAACTACAGGCCTATATCACTTATGCCAATATTCTCAAAAATCATAGAATTTACTATACAGAAACAATTGTGCAAATTTTGTAACTATACAGAAACAGTTGTGCACATTTTTTGAAACTGATACACTTTTTACTCCTGAACAGTTTGGTTTTAGGAAGGGAAGACCAACAATAAATGCTGTTGATGAAATAGTTAGCTATATTTTAAATTCCTTTGAAAATAAAGAATATGTGTCTGCTACCTTGTGTTACTTAAGTAAGGTATTTGATTGTGTATCACATGACATATTAAGTAAATTATATTCTATGGATTACATGAAAAGTGTATGTCACTTATAAATTCATACTTATGTGATCGAAAACAGCTGGTTTATCCCTTTCAGATCCGGTATGCACAATTGTGCGGGTAGTGTATAAATGAATTTGGCGAGGCGTGAATGTTTCCGGAGCCTACAAGTATGCAACCGGTGCAACTGTAAATAGATGCAAAGTAAGCAATGTTGACAAACTGAACTACGCCTTGTAGAACATCATACAAGAAGTAGCGTGGTTTGCAAATAGTGGGTATTTTGCATTTATTTACAGTCCCACCGGTTGCATACTTATAGGCTCCGGAAACCCTCACGCCTCGCCGCTGTTTGGTTTGCATTCAGGTCTGAAAGGGTTAAGTTGAGGTTAAAAAATCGCAAATTAAAATGTTGAAATATGGTGTACCGCAAGGATCGATTTTGGGACCTTTTTGTATAATCGGTGCTATTTGCAGATGGCACATCAATTACATATAAATTAAAAAACTATGATAATATTAAGTACGTTTCTAAAAAAATACTAAACAATGCTAAAACATGGTTCACAGCTAATGAACTACTTATATTTAAATGATAGAAAGACTCAGGAAATAATTTTTACGTTAAAACATTTTAGTACTAAAATAGAATCAGTCAAATTGTTAGGTTTCATCTAGACACAAAACTGTCTTGAATATCATATTGCTAATGTTATTAAAAAAATATCTAAAGCTTTGTATTTGTTGAGAAGGTTGAGAACTTGTGTATCACATACAGTTATGAGGAATGCATATTTTTCACTTTTTCATACACACATTCAGTATGGGATTAGACTATGGGGAAGTGCAGCAAATGTGAAGAACATTTTTTTGTTGCAGAAAAAGGCAATAAGAATAAATTCAAATGCTGACAAATGTGTGCATTGTAGACCTTTATTTACTGAATACAATATATTGACATTAAATGGGCTTTATATTTATACAGTTTTAATATATATTGAACAAAACATTTTTGCTATCCCATTAAGGAGAGACATACACAATACAATACTTTTTTTTTTTAGATATTCAACTTACTAGGATAGAAAAATCTAGAAATAGTTGTCTGCTTAAAGGACTCAATTTTTTTTAACAAATTATATCTAAGTGCCAGTAATGCTGATATGAATAAATTCAAAAATATTTTACATTCATGGTTAATTACAAATCCTTTTTATAATAGGTATAGAAGAATATTTTAGCTCTAATATTAATAATGTGCAGTATTTATAACATTTAATGTAAAGTTTGGCCTGGAATATTTATTATGACAAAGTGTACTGGTAATAATCAACAACTTAGGGTGGATGCAACTTTTAACTTTTATTTTATGATTTGTAATATACGTTTATGATTATTTAAGATATTTTGTATAGACTTTTTTTTTGTGTGTGTAAATGATGAGATTATTTATATTTTAACCTTGTAATATATGTTTGTAATGTTTATTTATTGATAATGCTGATACAGTCACGTACTGTCGAGTTTTCAAGACTGGTTTTTAAGTCACTGTCGTACTTGCTTAAAAAAGCAATGAACTCGTGATAATTTCCTTTGTTCTGAGATCCTTCAGTCTCATAGTGTCCCCTGAATGCAAGTTCTTGCTGAGCAAATAGGGCTGTTATATGTCAATGAAATATTTTAACACTTCCCTGTTTCTTTTAAATGTTTCATTGTGCTTTTCATCCAAAATCCTAACTGCATCACTCTGAGGCATGATCAATTCTTCTTCTTCCCAGCATCTGAAGCTTCACCTGTCATTTGGTATGCCTTTCAATTCGTCGACTTCAATTTTTTAGTTTTTCAAATCCTGTTCTTGCCACTTGTCACTGTTTGATGAAGGAAACAATAAATAATGCCAACATAATAATGTGTTTTACACGAGCTACCTGTTAACCACTGGGTTTTCTAATACTATTCCATACTAAACCCTCTTGTCTTGTTTTTTTCTATAAATATCATTTTGTTCATAGTAGGCATTGGTCTTCCATTGTCTTTGAAGTGAAGTTTTTCTTCTAATGTCCATCTACCGAATTAGTACAACAGTTGTAGGGTGACTTATCAGATAGTTTGGACTTACAAACCTTACAGGGAACTGAAATTAGCCTTAATTATCCCAATATATGCCCAACCTCTTCAGTTCCCATAAAAATGACTCTTAGTAAAGTGAGGGCACTGTACTCTGGTTCTGTAAGTCCACTCTGTCTGGTTAGTCATCCTGGACTCATCCATTGTTTTCACTTGTCTGTTTAGCTTTATTTTATTGTTATTTAGAATTTTATTTCAGTGTTACCTTTCATGGAAGTGTCTTCATGATCCATGCTAAATTTTTACTGAGAAATTATTTCACCCCGTCAGAGAAATTGAACTCAGGACCTTTGGAATCTATTCTCCACGTCTCTGGTGATGGATTCAGTTTCTGCCAAAAGTAGAATAATGTCTCGGTAAAAATTAAATATCATTCATTCCCAAGAATGCCTCAAGATGAAAGATGTTGTTGGCAAGGAACTGATAACAATTTAGATCAGTATTTTCAGAGTTTACACAATGAGTGTTTTTTTCCAGGTCAAATTTGAATTTGAGTGACAAAAAGATCAATTTTCATCAAAATTGGAGGGGGTGAGGTTCTTAGCTAGTTGATTTAACTTAGTGTAAATGGAGTGTTTGGAGTTTTAAAAGGTTTTGAGAAAATGCATGTTTTGTCTGCTATAAGAATTTTAGCCTATATGTTTATATTGGCATTGCAGGTTTGCTAGAATACACAGTTCTGTCCGAAAAACTATAGATATTTATATAAAGTATAAATCAATCTTACATCAGCATTGATGATGCTACACCAATGCCAGTGATATAAAAAGTTCCAGCAAATTTGTGCTAATATAACCCGTTTGCAACATTGGAAATTGACAGTAACTTAGTTGCTACATGTAACTTTATCTACAAGTGGTTGACACAGTGCAGTACAAAAGAAAGTATGATACTAAATTTAAACTCCTCATTTGTTTTACAGGATTGAAGACCAGAATGTCTGTAAGGGGATGAACAAGAGGAAGTGTAAGCTGCAGGTTCTGCACATACTGATCATGGCCAGAGTGATACATATGCGAAGGGTGCTCAGCATCTGCTTGGTGGGCTTTGTCCTCTATGCCTTAATGGAGTTGTTGAGGGGGCCTACCTTCGGCAAAGTACCGTAAGAACTGTTACATGTCATAGTAAATAGAAAAAGTGTTTGTATATGTGAATGTAAATATTTGTCTAATAGGCTAATGAGTACATGTGTTCTGAGCAATGGGCTCCACAAATGTAAAGGGAGTCAAATAATCTTATTCACCATCCCGCCTTTGTTTGGAACTGACACCNTGGTTGGTGCATTTAGTATTACACTTGTTTTCAGTGTGCCATGGCTGTTTTTAAGATATGTTAAACCCATTGCCTAAGATATTACAAAATAGTAATTACAAAAGCAGTTGAAAGGGTAAACTACATCAGATAAAAAGTATTTCATCAGATTGGCACTTGGTTCCAAGCTAGATGACTACTGACGTTTTCACAAGACAAACATTTTCATTGGCTGGTATTGTAAAAACAATTGAGCTGTGACAATATTTGTATTTATTGTTGGCTTAAGTTTTTTATTGAACCATGATTACAAGCAAGTCTCCCATTGATGACTTGTGAAACCCATGAATTTGTGTTTCCATTTTTTGCTAATTCTCAAACAATGTGTTCACTACTCTTCTTCCACACTTTGGTGCTGACACATTTGTGGAACTATAAACAGACATTTATTTCATGTGATGGTATTAACCTCGACATTAAAAATAACAAATCGTATTAATCGGGCCAGCTGTTCGACAAAAGAGTTGAGAAAATCTTAATGCCAGATATCGGTCGAGCGTATCAGATGATTCTGACATTTATTGAATACTCTCATTCTGATTAGGCACCTGAGTCAGGTGGTTCTGAAACTTTTGTATCGGAAAGCAGAATATCAGATGATTGGGATCTCCTTTTATGGACAATGAAACAAAGGATTTCAAGTGTAACATTAACCAATTGTGGCGTCATGTAGGGCTTGTTCCTGACTGCATCAGGTGCACACCTTGGTGTAATATACCCAAAACTGTAATCTGGAATTTGGGGTAGAGTAAAAAATTGAATCTTTTCAAGCAAATTGCTGTTCCAGTCCAGTAAATGGCAACTTCTTACAGTAAAAGATAGCTGTTATTTTCATTTTAATATTCACAGAGTACTAAACATAAACATTTGGCAGCCACTCGTTGTTGGTATCAACATTTTCACTTGTTTGTAGAAGCAACTTTTAGTGCAGATCTGAGTCCACATGCAAAATGTTAGGGATACATCTTTGGTCATTACTGTATGCAATCAGGAACACCAAGGGTGTGCATTAGAGTAACAATAAACACCATATCAAGAACAAGGTCTTAATTTTCTTTCTTGATAGGATTTTGTTCAAGAAAGTACTCAAGCTACATCTAAAACACATTTCATCTTGTCATGAAGTCCATAGCTAATATGCATAGTATTAGTGCTTAGTGATGGAATTGTATTTGTATATATGATTTCCAATGTACACACTTACTTTAGACTCTAACATCCATGTCAAATGTGACATGCCTGTACTTCAGTTGGTCTAAGGCTCAACATATTGCTAACATGTACTGGTGCATTGGTTCAGAAGTTGTGGATCTAAATTCGTGCTGGGATAACTGCTCAAAAAAAATAAAAAAATGTTTTACATTTCAAATTAACAGTCTTTTCTGCTCTTGGAAGAATGGTGGAAATTGAGGTCATTATTAAACTCTTAACACCTAATCTCTAACTTTTTGTCTAATCTGTCATGAACTTCTATTTAAGAAGAGTGAACTGAGACCTATATAGAGGGTGTTTGTTAATTCCGCCCCCTCCCCCTGCTGAGCTTGTAAACCGTTAGAAATTTGGAGAAACGGTGAAACACGTGGTCCATGATTTCGAGGAGCTGCTTTATCTGTGACAAGATATTGACGCTGAGCCGCGCAGGGACCCGGGGCTGCGGCTCAATGCGAAAAATTTAAATGGAAAGGGGGNTCGTGTGATACATCATGTGAAAGGTCTAATCAAGACGAGTAAATGAAAATACAAAAATATTTGCTAAGACGCTCATTTTCAAAATGGCGGCAGGTAAAAGTTGGAAATTGAATTAAAACAAACCTTTATTATTCAGGTTTATGAAGTTGCAGAGAGTAGGGTAGTATCAAATCCCTGAATATCAGCTGCAGCCGAATGGGGCTCAATTTGAGCACCTCCTCAATTAAAGGTAAGATTGTAGACTGATTTTGTACATTCAACTTTTAAAACCGAATAAAATTANAAGAAAATAGGATGCATCTTTCGAGGTCATTTATTCGGCTGCAGNTGATATTCTCGGATTTGATACTAGCCTACTCTCTGCAACTTCATAAACCTGAATAATAAAGGTTTGTTTTAAATTCAATTTCCAACTTTGATCGGCCGCCATTTTGAAAATGAGCTTCGTAGCAAATAATTTATTGTGTTGTACTCGTCTCGATTAGACCTTTCACATGATGTATCACATGACCCCCCTTTCCATTTAAATTTTTTGCTTGGGCTGCAGCCCCGGGTGCCTGCGGGGCCACGCGTCAATATCTTGTCACGGATAAAGCAGCCCCTCAAAATCATGGATCACATATTTCACCGTTTCTACACATTTCTAACGGTTTCCAAGCTCTGCAGGGGAGTGGAACTTTACAAACACCCTGTATAATGGCCACACTAATTACTTGGAACAGCATGAAGCACATTTGTTCACTTGTTTATGCGAGGCCTGCAGTAACAATTGTGTTTTTCTTGCATTCCTTTTAATGATATGCATGCTTATATTTGCTTAAGTAATATGAGGCATTGTAAGAGGTTTTGGACTGTTTTCTTTGGCACTGGTTCTCCATGGGTTTGAGAAGTCCTTAAACTTCAATTGAACTTAACGAATCTGTCTGTCAATCACTCCACACAAAGGTATGATCATAGGTATCTTCTGGAAGGGACCTTAAAAGTGAGGTCCCATCGATAAGTGTTCAGTGCAAAAGAACCCACCACTGGCTATGTGTCTAGTGAGTGGCAAAATTCAATCATTCTGAGTTGTCATATTGACACGGATGGGTTTTCCATTAGACCACCGCAGTCGGAATCGTGGGACCATAAACTCAAATAATCAAAATCGATTAAACTTTGCCAAGTTGTGTGTGTATAACATTTATTACAAAAGAGGTTCAAAAGTATGCGAACTGTTGCATTGATAAGTGTTATATGTAAAAGAACCTATATCTGGCTTTGTGTGGAATGGGAGGAAAATACAGCCTTCTTGAAATGATATGATATGAGTGGGATGTCCATAAGTTCCATGCTGTCATAGCGATAGAACCACAAACTCTTAGCAGTAGCATTCAAAACCATTTTTATGTTACTTAATGTAGGCTACTATTACCCTATGCGTATTGGACAAATTTGTGATGATCTCTCCATTTACATTAAACACATTCAGTGTACAGAAAATACATACTTACAAAAAAGAGTTAACAATTTTCACATATAGTGTAGTTGTTTTTTTGAAAATTCGTGACTGTCAAGGGTTCAAAGTGAAACTTCTATCCAATGTCTTTTTGACTTACTTAGGCTGTAGTTTTGAAGCATAACACCACACGAACCTTGTTCAGGAGCAACAAGACTCTGTTAATAAAACACTGCAGAGTTTTTAGGTTTACATGCTTTGCTATAAAATTAGATATTTTATTGTTGTAAAAACAGTCGCTTGCTTTAAAATGCAATGCAGCTTCTACTGTACTTTTATATCATCAACTACTTCACAACTAGTACAGTATTTTTGTCAGTTTGCTTGAGGAGCATGTAGCTGAAAGACATGAGTGATAGAACTCTACTGGGCTCTATATCGAGTTAAACTGGTCATGTATGAACAAGCAGCTGGGAAAATATAGAAATTCTGTTGGCAAGCATCCGAACTTGTACGTTTGATAAATCACTGGAGAGGTTGTGCTATGTAAATAACTTTTAGGCCAGCCTATATCGTAGAAGACGTTAACATGTCTACAAATAGCATACACGTTTTAAAGCCGTATTTCGCTTTTTTAACTGCACTGCTTTTTCTTTCAGTGAGTATGTGGCAGCTAACTATACTAATGCAAGGCCTTTGTGAGTACCATGGATGTTGAGCATTTGATTAATAACATGATTTGTGTGTGTTTGTTGCTGACTAACATGTTTTCTTTAGATCTATTGGTGAACAAGCTTGTCGCCATCCTTGGCTAGACCCCTTTCACAAGGAAATGATGAGGTTCATCAAGAATGTTGGCCCAGTAGCTTGCGACAAAGAAGAAAATTGGATTGAGGTGTCTGGTAACGTCGCTAGCATAACAGAGGCAGCTAAAAAGAAATATGGTGATATTGAATGTAAATTCACAGGTATGCAAGAAGGTTAACAGTAATCGTTACTACACATATTAGATCTGATTTTGATATGGCATGGTAAATAATTAAGTAGCAGAAAAACCTTTTGGTATCCTAGTGAAGTCATTGGTGTAAAAATAATGTGGTGGTGTTTTGTAGCATGTTGATACAAATTGGGATGTTTTGAGTGGAGTTTGTTCATGGAAAGACATTGTGTTATTAGTTAGGCATATTTCAAACAGTACACATCTGAGGTTAGTTTAGTATGGATAGTATTTGGAGTATTATTGTGGTGTAGGAGCAGTGAAGTTGGATAATTAAAATGCAGGATTAAAAGTGGACATCAGCTCTGAACTGGATTCAGTACAACCCAGCCTAGGCCATTTTTGTATCACAGTTTCACCTCAGCTAAATTTTTTAAGTAGGGCCTAGTTAGTACCTTAGCCAACCTGGTCCAAGTTGGGCCGATGTGATCCCGGGTTAGGCATAGCCTATTTAGTTTAGTGCACTATTAGTCAGATCGAACCAGCCGATCCCATTTAATTGCAATATTTAGGTCAGGCCAAGTTATGAAAAGGAAATGGTCCAGACTCAACTCATTTTTGGTGAGAGTTGTGAGGATTTAATATGAACATAGCAGTTCAGTTGGAAAAAAAATAGTACACACTGACCCTGCTTAATGCTGAGAATGAATTCCTCTGAGGTGGAGCACTATGTAGATCAGCACAATCTCAGGTCATCATAACATTACTTAAATGTATGTGTGTACCTGGTAAAAAAAATTAACCCAAGATACATGATATATTATTTTATGTATAGGCTACAGTAATTCGAGGGAGTAACAGACACACAATAATGTACCTTCATAGTTGCAGAAGCCTTCTATGCATGTTTTCTAATTTTTCTGATCATCAATGAAGCCCAGTTCTAAGAGGTGCTTACATCAACCCGATGCTGTCCAAACTCTTTATCAATTGAAGTTTTACATGTATGCTCTTGTCCTTTTATAACTTTATCACCTCTTAAGTGTTTATTTCAGTTCTTTTTGTGCTATTTTATCTTGTCTTTACACTTGGCTTCAGATATCTTCAGTATATTCAACTTAACACATACAGTGTTACGTAACATATTTTTAAAACTCAGTTTTGTTGTTTATTAGACTAAATAAACAAATTAATTGTAAAGAATGTTTCGATGGTCAACCCCTCTCCAGCTTTATTGATTTGAAAACAAAGTATTCTAAACACATGGATCCTAAAACCAAGGAAACAATAATAAATACTGGGGTTATTTAAAGCAAAACAATAATCAAAATAGTAATAATTTTAAAATTGTTTATTGAGTAATTAAGAGGTGTTTAATATAATATATTGAGCATTTAACACACGTTTTTAAAATTATTCTTATTTCGGTTTGTATGGTTTGATAGGATATTACATTTTGTATTTATATTATATTTCTTAAACTTCCTTCATGTTGTATTAATGTCTAGTATTAAAAATTAGTTATTCCTTGCCTCTGGTACAGTATCTTCAGATTGGTATAATTTTTTATTTATTCGTAATTTGTATTGTTATTTTATTGTTTAATATTGTAATTTTAGCTTTACATTACAAACCTCCTTGGTTTTGCTTTGTAATAATCCTGATATTTAATAGTTTCCTTGGTTTTATTATTTGTGTGTTTAGAATACTTTGCTCTAATGCCAGGCGCGGCTCGTGATGACATAACAAGAGGTGTGCAACAGTTTGCAAGATTCTTACACTTGGAGAGGACATACGACTTCATGATTTCACGTTTATTCTTCACGAAATAAGTGAAGTTCTGAACACACNGAACATGAACTCATGAAGTGCATGGTACTTTACAAGTGTAAGAAGCTTGGCAAACTGTTGCACACCTTTTTTAAGTCATCACGAGCCACGCCTGCCCAGTGCACTATTTTTATAGATCTTAATTGCTGGCATAACTCACATAGTTTAATGACCTCCATTCTTACCTTATTTAGTGATAATTGTCATCGTAACACAGACAAACTGTTTCACAACATTTATGAAACCATGTTCCGGCCTACAGATGACTGACTGCATGGATACAACCATTTGTTGGAGAAAAAGTAAGATGTGAAATTCCAACCCCTTGTAAGCACATTAGATATGTTTGTTTATACTTCAGTGTTGTGTCATATCTCCCTTTCTTTTTAGTTAAACCTAAGTTTGGATACCACCAAGTGTTTAAGAATATTAGCCCACTATATTGATTTGTTTCTATACCAGATGTTGGTTCTACTGTGGTATTAATCTGTTTTTAGTCTGTTAAACCATTAAACCAAGATATAATGAAATATAATTAATTGTTATTCACATTTGTATTTCTTGTATTTACAGATATTATGCGAGCAAATGACGATCTTAATCGAAACGGTCATACCACGACAACTCACGATGAATACCCACTAAAAGCTTCTGATTTTGTTAAAGTTAACTGCCAAGCGAGTAATGGTAAAAAGTAAGTGAAATTTATGTACACTGAAAAATGGATATGGCCAATAGTTAAATTTCTATTTAGTTAGTCGAATTTCATGTGGCCATACCTGCTGTTTGGAGTTCTTTGCACAAAATTCTACATCTGTAGGCTATGTGTTGAAATCCCACATAAGCCATGGATGTTTTTGCTTTTCCATTACAGATTTTAATTAATGTGGAAATTTGTGAAATGACTCCCAGGTGTCATCAATGCAGCAGAAAACAAGTCATCATTGAACTAAATGCAGAAATAACCATGGCTGTATAAGTAGTGTAAGAGTTGCTTATTCCATTTGTTGTTAAATTTTGACATATTTTTAGTGACATTTCTTGTTTATTCAGTGTAAGGACATGACAAAGTTTAGGATGTGTGTAACTTTGATGTAATGCTTACTTCTGTTCTGTTATATTTCTTATGATAATCAATTTGTTTGGTATACTTGTATGTGTGTGTGAAAATTTATACAGCAAACTTGAAAACTTTTTTTTTATCATTATTGTCAGATGGAAAAACATAATGGCGGGAATTCGAGACGACCCTGACATAATGAATCGTGCAGACTGGAGTAGATTACCTCCTGATGCTCTGAATCTGAATGTTCTGATATGGGGCTTCGACTCCCTCTCTCGGAACATGTTTATGCGCAAACTTCCACGCAGCTACGACTATCTCGTGAAGAACCTGGGTGCAGTTGTGTTTGAAGGGTATAATATTGTTGGTGACGGGACACCACAAGCTCTCATTCCAATTTTCACAGGTAGGTTAATGATGGAATATGAGACAACTTTTAACAGTTAATTTCTTTTCATTCTAGCTCAATGTTTATTTGATTGTATCGTAGAAATTATAAATATTTGTCAATAAGTTATATTAATATCTTACATGTTTTTGAATGGTATTTGTCTGTATTGCTGTTACTTACCTTGGTGTAGGCTAAGGCAAAGATCTACAGACTTACAAGGTCTGCTCATTTGATTGTATATTCGTAACCATTTGGCATTTTCCATGAATTGACTTGGCCTGAGACCCATGTATCAGACGTAAATATAATAGAACCAGCTGTATGGCATTGCAGTACGGATTTGTAATGGCTAGTTTAAAGTTTAGTTATTTTTAGAAGATAATTTTTCTCCAGAGTAAAGCAAATATTATTGTATCAATAAGAGGAAAAAGGTTTTATCTGAAGCATAATACAAGGGATACAGGATGAAACTAAACTCTGTTGCAAACTTCTTTTTGGATTGCAGACAATACATGAAAGGATTTTGTTCTGTGTCAATTTTATGTTGGCATTTCAATAATGCACATTGTGATGCTGTGGCTTACTGCGCAGAATTTTTTTTTCTTTTGTTCTTTCCACTTTAATATAATATTGCTGGGAGGTTAAATTAATAAAGGTAGCCGGAAACCTCTAATTAACTTTAGGATGTATTAGTCAGCTTGGGAAAGTCGTTAGGGTTGAATTTAAGTAAATGTTACAAATAAGGTGGTAACTTGCCAACTGGTTAAAAGTGTGATTAATTGCTGAGTTTGATGGTATTATATTTTATAAAGGTGTAAGTAAGTTAATTACAGGTGATCCTAAAGTTTCAGAATTTTAAATTAATTATTGGTGACATTATGATTTTTTTTTCATATTTAAGGTGTGAATGCCATTTTTGTATAGGTAAAAATTTTAACTTTGTTAATATTGATTTAATTGAAGGGGGGTTGTGTTTAATAGATTCAGAAGGTTGAAATACTTAGGAATAATGAGTTTCAATAAAATAGTCCAATTCTCTGAGGAGATATTAATTTTCTTAAATAATTATGTAAATTAAGTGTCTGGCACCAGCAGGTCTATACTGATTGCACAACATCCTGTAAAGATTAGTGAATAGGTTTTTCCCCTGTTTCAAATAAGTTTTCAGAACTGTCATGTGACCATGAATAAGCAGAATTTGGAAGGGTTTAAGATATATTTTGTAGTTCCACTTTGTATCACCAGAGGTTGGAGGAAATTTTGGAGAAGGAAGCTGGTCAGCCATCTTAGTCAGTCTGGGCTAGAGAGTGAAGGAAACAAGTGGTGTTCCTATCTCATCAAAATTATTTATTCTAAATTTTAGTATGGTTTAAGAAGATTTCAATTTTTATAGTTCTGGCAGTGTGGTTCTGACTACCAAGTGCACCATAACTGAAAATGTGAAGTATTAGATACAAGTGTTATATGCAACAGTTTTGTGATTCTTCAGTGTTAGCATTTTGGCCATGCCATGTGTTGTAGTTTTAACAGTCGTCCAGCAGTTGTATCTTGGGTAACTATATAATGACTTGCGTACAAATTGTCATATCTATCACCTAGTCCTTTTTGGATGTCAGTAGTACGGTTAACCTAAAGTGAGAACTAGTTCAACTTTGCATTGAGTGCTGATGGGAGTAATACTACCAGTCATTCTGCTTATCCATGTCATATGACTGTTGCTAAGAAGGCCTAATTTGCATATTCAACCGCGCATGTACTGATCGCTTTCCGCATCCAACTTAGAGATAAATATACAAAAGTTATTAATGGATGTAATTGCAGAGATACATTCCTGACTTTGTTTCACCATAATTCTACATAAATTTTGCTGAAGTTGGATATCATACTGTGCTCTTGTCAAACCAGTGTTGCCAAATTTTGTACTGTGCCCTGTTGCCACATCTATTGTAAACTTCATCTGTTGCTGTTATCAAGTCACTTTGGTAACATAGGCCTATAGGAAGTCAGTCTTGTGATGCCGTTCAAGTAATCTAAATTGAACTTTCATCTTCTTTACCTAATAAAGTAACTTTTCCAGGACTATTCATGTTGTTCAAATAGTCTATTACCTAGTTCATTGTCGTCATAACTGTCAGTGTCACCACATTCTGTCACTGACATTGGTTGTGTAAGGTGGAATCCGCAAGAATGGAAATCTTTGGAAGTAGTCCACAATTATAAACTAATTAACTAATGTGAAGAAACATTCGAAGAGAAATAGTACCAGACTTGACCACATGTGCGGGTAGCTATCAATGTGAGCTCGCATACTGGCCTCGTGTTCATTACCCGTTTTTTTTTTTTTGTATCGGGACTTCAAAACTTCGTTAAGTCGCAGTTTTGCTTAACGGAGTGGATGACAGAAGAGGAGTGAGATAGTTTCTACAGCTATCAACATATGATCTTTGTTGAATCATAGTCGTGTTGCGTGTGTCAGTGTTTTACTCAGTGTGAATTATACCCATCATTTCCAGTGTTTCAATATGTGGTATAGTTGATTCAATGTCAGTGTTTGTGCTGCTTATATAGTGGACTCGTTCCACGTTGATTTACAAAATTCAGTTCTGATTGATTCCTCGGACAAGAGTGAATTTACTATGATTTATTTCTATGCCATTGAGTGTCAATTATTTTACCTGTCGTGAANTACCTTACCTTTGTACTTTGTTTATTATTTTACTTGTGTCATTGTGAATCTATTGGGATTCAGATTAATCATAACTCACCTGTGCGTGAGAAGAGGTAAATATCATTTTGTTTTGTTGTGTGTGTACCCTGGGTGGCCACTCTACGGAACTGCAGGTTTGTAATTACATGTAAGTACTTACTAAATTTTAGTTTTACTTTGTATTTGAAAAGTGATCCTTATTGTGGTTAGGAACCGTGTAAACCATGCTATATTGATTGGTTAGGAAATTTGTATGTGGTATCAACTTCTATTTGATCCAATAAACAACCTGAGATTTAAATTTTGTTACTTATTTACTCCATATCCGGTC
>KZ868919.1:84902-95564 GCA_003456935.1 Machilis hrabei | reverse complement strand
ATATATAATGAAAAATTATTTAACCGGTGAATTTTTTTCTTAACATGATGGAATATCATATAATTTGTTTTCTTCAAATTTAAACTAAGTTTGTTGAAGTGTATATTACAACGGCAAGGAGTTGAGTGTTGTTATATGCAGCAAAATGTGTCAATATGTGTTAAGTGTGGCAGACTTAATAAGGGTACAGAATGATTTTGACAATTTTTTTTAATTATCCCTTGAGTTTTAGGTTTTTGTGTCAGATTGCAAAAATATATAAAACATTTGTTTGTGCAGTTTTTACAATTTCAATAGATCTAAAAATGATGTATTGCTGAACGCATTTCTTGGTTTAAGACTTTTTGGTACCCTGTTGAACACCCCACCAAAATTGTAACACTGTATTTGTGGCTACATATTCTTGTTACGTAAACTATTGTTCACTTGTGTTTTCACAATTAACTTTCTAACAAGCTGAGGTAGTTACCAAGAACAATCTATTACAAGAGGACGAGACACTGGCCAGGTTTTCCATTGAACAGAGTGTTTCCAAAATGACGTCATGGGTACAGCAGCGCCTCTTGTGGCTAAAGATAGAACGGCGTGCTTTCGTCACGACACTCAGACGTCACACCATAGTGACCGATGTAAAGTAAACAAAACTCGCAATTGATTAAACATGCCTTCAGTTTCTATTTTTGCAAACTTTGTTTGCAAAAATAGAAACTGAAGGCATGTTTAATCAATTGCGAGTTTTGTAGCATGTTCACAGCACAGCCTTCATAGTGCAGCTACTATTTAAAAACTGTACGAGTAGACTGAAATTAGAAACCAAGCACAATCTATTCTTATTAGAAACAACAACAACAAAAGCTCACTCGCTCAGTTCACTGAGTTCAGTTGGCCGTTTCTACGGTTACTTACGAACTCCTCGCCCGCCCCCTTTTCTTTATTCTTTTGTTATTCACTTCTATCTTCATTCGCCAGGTGGCAGCACCTACCTTTTTATTTCACCAAATCTTTGAAGTAATCCATCCTAATGTAGATTATTCTTGTAGTTACCTTGTGAAAGAATGCCATCAGAATTTAAAGCTATGTTCTATGTAAATGTCATTCATTGTGCAGTTATTATGTTCAATAGTCAGCTATGTATGACATGCACAACATCGCAAAATCTTCAACACATCTTTTATATAGTGGCAAGTAGAAGCATAAACAAAAAGGACTGTACACTGTATCGTTGTTATACACGTCTCTTGAGTATTAAGAACATTAGGCCATTTAGTGCTCTTTTGAGACAGAACTGCAGATGGACTCTAATTATTTATTCTTCATAAACGAGGCACTTAATAGACTACTTTTTGGTACATGTTGTACCTATATGTCAAGAAAAGTATTTTGGGAGTAAGCTAATGTGCATTTTTAGTTAAACTTGAGTGGAATCGAACTGAAAAAAGTGTAGTCTAGCTTGAGCCAAACTGTACATTAAAAAATTTTGTCAAACTTGAGCTAAGCTGGAATAAATAAAAGTTAATCAAACTGAGCCATAAATAGAATTTAAACCAGTTAAATGTCACAAAAAACAAATATTAGCTGCTCTGAAAGATGCTGCTGAACATTGAATTTTGTTGTATTTATGTCTGAACTTTTTTCTTTCCTTCTATCGTACTTCAAAAAATAATAAACTCAGCACTGTTAAGATGAACTATACTTGAGTTGAGCTCAAAAAATTAAAGTCGAACTTGAAGTGAGTCGTGCATTACGGAAATTGTAATCTCCAACTCCAACATCCCTACCATTAATGGTGATNTGTGATTTTTTAGTTTTGGTGTGCAGAAACTATCTTCAGATCTCTCAGTTGGCATTTACACTTTGGGTCTAGGGTTGAAAAAAGAAAAATCATACGTGCTGTCAGTCGGTCAGTAGTGTCATACACCTGTGTTCAATGACCGTTTGTTCATCATCAGTAGTTTGTAGGAAAAATGGCTTACTGTTTTGCTTTTTCAAAATGCACTCATAGTTTGTGCTTTTAGTTTCAGTTGTCACTTCATTGAACAATTTTGAATTCATAATATGCATAATAGATTGGCGCACATAGCGACATTCCCTAATGGAAACTGAANAGAAAAGTTATTTACCAAAATTTGATACGCCCAATAGTTTTNGAGCTACAAGACGATTTATCTGGCCAATCACTGAGAGCATTGCTTTTACAGGCGCCCTACACATCGAGGGCGTAGCACGGCAGCAAACCTGGTCTGGCACTAAGGTTTATGTGTGGGACGAGTAGAAAGGAGCCTTCTCAAGCCGTTACATCAAACACTAGCCCTTAATGAAATGGTACAGATTGGGTGGAGCAGGGGTAACGTAAAAGTCCGACACACGGATGACCAGGGTTCGAATCTGTTACGTTACTATAACTTTTTATTTTTACTTTTTTTTACTTGTGTTATAAAAATTGCTACACACAGCTGTAACTTCATAAAAAAACATTTTTACAGATGGAGGATGTAAGTCGGATAAACAAATATGGCAGCCAAGCAAGTTGTGTTCTTCAAACGCTGCATCACATACAGAAGTATTGCTACTGCAATAAACAAGACCAGATTCAAAGTCAAGACATTGAAGAAGTGATGGCTCATGCAGCTGCTAAATTTCTAAGAAATAAAAGCTAGCCAACCAACAACAAACTTGTTGTTATGGTAATAATTTTGTATTTATTTTAAAATAAGAGAAGTTAAGATAAAATATGGTGATAATATTGCATTTATAACTATTTGGTGTGACCGTTGTATTATTGTTGAAAAGAAAAATAGCTAGTTTAATTTAAACTGGAAACAAAATTACGAAATAAAACTAACTGTTGCACTAATTAGTGTTATATATGTCTGTGTTATTAGTAATTTGCAGTATTTTCTGAAGTCTGTATNGGGGGGCCAAGTCTTGTTAATTTGTAAACTATGTTGCACATTCTAATTTTCTTATTATATTGTAAAAATTATCAAAAAGTTGTGTACGAGTTTGAAAGTGGAATTTAAAACTAAATATAAACATATGTTATGATTTTCACATGGCAAAGTTTCAAAGCTACNACCACACATCCTCAAGCCTGTCACATCATTAAAGTTCAGTTGTTATCAGTTCTTTTGCCATGTTGTACATTTGAGAAATAATATGTCATGTAAAACAGTTAAAATTATAAAAATATCTGAAGAGTGAGCAGGAACTGTTTTTGAGTTCCTAATATTTTCGTGGTGAATTTAGTTTCATTGAAGTAAGGTTAAAATGGCGTCAGTATTCAGTAACAGTTAAGAATATACTTTGTACCATGTGCCAGTCATAAATAGATAATTGAAGTTAAGTATGTTATGTTAGAAAATTAGATGCATTCAAAGTGTTCAATAAAGCTATGGGCTGTTGGTATTGGTCCGCACTGGTCCACTCAGAGCCAGCCTGCTAGACATCACAAGTTTTGAACGTCCATGGCTACATTGTGTAGGGAATGGAAAGCAGCTTCCAGTGCGTGCACAGTATGTGTACACCTTTTTCTTTTTACACAGCTCTCAGTTCCTCAGCCAAACATGAGGCGCCAAAGATAGACTAATGCATACGGAGACACCCGAAGGACGTCAGAAATTCCGCAATTGGTCAGACTCGGCCGGTACAAATTCTCAACGAGATCGGATGAATTCCAAGCCGATCAGTGCTGGTTTGAGTATCCATCGGAATTAGTACCGAGCTGAACTGATCTGGTGGATTCCGACTGGATGAGTGTAGCCACACTCATATAAATACGTGGATAGCATTCATCGGCATTTTGATGGTCCCAAGCCAGATATGCAGCCCTAGCTTAATAATGTTTATTTTCAGTGCTGACAGCATCCAGTTTTCTATCATAACATGATCTAAGTGAATTATTTATGACTGTAATGTGTTACAAAGTGTGCATTACAGTGCTAGTGAAGCTATTTTTACCTTACATCAATAGCAATTAATACATTGTGAAACTTAAGCTCAATACAATATAAAAGACTAGCATTTCTTGTCAACACACAGGAGGCAACACAAAAGAGAGTGTTTTCTTGTACTCTCCTGGGAAAACCCTCGACTACCTAAGCTGTATATTGCTCTTTTCTGTAGCTCATTGGTATATCCCTTTCAGCCAAACTGTGTTTTTTTTAAACAAACAAACAACAAATTGCAATTAGTACACATACAGGATGGTTATAAAGAAAGTATACATGTTTAAAATTCCACATTTCTTGCAAATGTGAAATAAACCATATAGTCACATATATCACCGTATATGGGACATTCTGGGGTTTCTTCCATAATTTTTTCAGATTTTTTAAGGAACTTTAAAAAATGGCCTGTTTTTGTGATATTTTCGAAGTTATTTCATTATTAATCACTTTGGGCTACACAAATGGTGNGCAAATTGTAACCCAGAGCTACTGACAGCTCTCCGACTCCTGCTCCTCAGCTGCACCAGCCCTCTTAAGGCCCTTGAAAGAGCAGATGAAGAAAACGGACTAATTGATGTAAACCTAAGAGCTGAGAAAGAAACAGTTGCGGAGGAGAATGTGATTAAAGATTAAAAATGAAGAGAGAAAGAAAGACAAAGAGGGGGCGAGGGGAACTTAGATCCTTTAAGATTTTTAATTTCCGCAACTGATTCCAGCAGGACCTGCAGTCTTCCACAACGTGGCATCTTGCACATTCAACCTATAGCTTCGAATTTTGGCACAAATTTTTGAAAGGCATATCAATTAATTAGTCCATCACGCAAATTGTGCGCTGTTCAAATCTTATGCAAAGATTCCACGTTATTTTTTTATTCAAATTACAGAGACATTAGTTCACCACAACTGTTTCTTTTTTAGCTCTTAAGTTTACATCAATTAGTCAGTTTTCTTCATCTGCCCTTCAGAGAGCTGATGCAGCCGAGAGGCAGGCGTCAGAGTGCCGCCAGTAGTGCTGGGTTAAAATTTGTCCACCATTTTTGTAGCCCAAAGTGATCAATCAATGAAATAATCACAAAAACAGGCCATTTTTTAAAGTCACTTAAAAAAATCTTCAAAAATTATGGACGAAACCCCAGAACATCCCGAATACGGCGATATATATGGGTTATTTCACATTTGAAAGAAATATCGAATTTTAAACATGTATACTTTCTTTATAATCATCCTGTACATAAAAAAATCATAAAATATATAGTTTTATGCAAAATCATGTGAAATATGTCAAAACATGTAGAATGAAAATCAAATACATTTGTTAACATTTCTATTTTCTGAGCATCTTAATGGTGAGGAATAGAATATGTATTTATATAGAAATCCCAGCTCAAGTTATAAGGTACCCCTAAAGTTTTTTGTAGTTTTACCAGTTTTTAAGTGATACTACATTTGTTAAACATTTGAAGTAGTTATACAAAAAAGAACATTTATCAAGTGACATTTGTATATACTGTTGAAAAAAGAATGGACAGATGGAGCATACCACAACATTTCCTGAATAGCAGAAAATTTATTTTTTACTCTTATCACATAAGAGTTTCCAAAAGGTTAATATTGGTCAACTTCCATCTATTTTTTTATTTTTTTTACTTTTTTTATATGAGGTTTCTTGTCCATTTCTTTATCACTGTATTGCATAGAGATGGAATGCAAACTAATTTTTCTTTCTAAGTACGGTGTATCAGGTACAGCTTTCCTTCCTAAAAAAAAAAGATTTCCATCTGTTATTTTTGTACCGAAAACAGTATTCTATCAACTATTCCTCTACCTCAAACAGCATTCCAGATTTTTTAAATAAAAAAAAAATACAATCTACAGCACTTTATGCTGAAAAATAAATAATTTACTGGTTTGATCCAGTTTTTCTTTAGTTCACATTCTATGTTTTTTTTAAACTTATAGGTTTTGCTACTGAAACAGTATGTTATTTACCAGTGGTGAATGCTGAATGACATGTTGAGTAAGCTCTCAATGTTGCCCGTATGCGTGTTTACATAAAGTACAGTTTACACCAAAAGTTCACTAACCACAGTTAGATTTAACGTTTGAATGAATTCTGCAATTGTTGATAATGAACTTTATGTAAGCAATGTTCATTCGGTAAAGATGCAAGCTTGCTCAACACGTCGTCCAGCCTTCGCCACTGTTGTTTACAGTTTTTGTTTGTTTTTTGTAGGCATGTAGTGTATGCTTTAAGTGAATCTCATTGCTAAGATTTCAACTTTTTAACGTGTAACAAACATAACAGAATGTTTATTCTAAAAAGTAAGTTGCAAATAACCTGATTTGTGTAGGACAAGCACTATTTTCCATTTGCTCTTTTGTGTCCCTGGTATGGGATATAAGCATAGTTGGACAAAATAGTCGAGAAGTAAATAGTATGATATTAGCTGCATGCTTTTGTGGCTGTTGTTTATTGTACATTTTTGGTGACATTTTTGGCATGGTTGAAAGAAATTGTAATATGCCAGAAATGTCAAGCAGAGTTATGAACCCTTGCAGATGGGCATTGCAATTCATTAGAAATGTTTGGCAAAGAAGTGTGTAAAATGTGTCAACATAGCCCAAAACCTCAAAAGTGTACAAACTGTACATCTGTTCATTGATAAAGGCCCATATCCATAGTTGTGCCTTATACTGAACTCAGACTTGGTTGCCTAGCAAGTAGATATACATGTTAAAAGTATACAAGTTGAGTTTTAGTTGAGTATGAGTCACAACTAGGCATAGCCTAATGTTTCTCTAGCTATTGGAGGACATTACTGAGACTAGATTTTCTCAACTGTGTGTACAAACACCATAATGTTTTCTTCTTCGAGTTCGTGTTACAGTCACTTCTATTCTTCATTAGATATGATGTAATATCAGAATGTAGTAGCAGAAGTTGCATAAAAATAATTAATGTAGTCCATAATTCTGCTAGAATAAGTACCCTTTATCTACACCTTTATGTTTAAAATACTAGGGCCATTTTAAAAGTTTGCAGCCTACCACATAAAGGTTAGTATCGCGTTTCTGTTTTTATCGCATCGTGGCGCCACATTCGCCCTACGACCAGCTCTGAAGTATCAAGTCGATTTGATGAGTTGTTAGTTAGAAATAGCTGTTTAAACAAAGTCACCTCAGTGCACTGTTGAAAATGGAGAAAGTTGAACATCGTGTAGTGATCAAATTTTTTGTTAAAAAGGTTTAACACCAGAGTTAGGCAAAATGTAATCAGACATAAGGACTGGATAGAAAATATTGAATAGTTGTTAAAATAATTGATAGAAATGGATTACCTGCATAGCTGTTCTGAGGCTTGATAGGTAGCCCCCATTTTTTCATGACATAATGGTGTAAGTGGGAGAAAATTGTTCTTGCATCACTTATTGTGTCCTACCAAATCCACCAGAAACCTACTGTAATTGTTGTGTAGTGATGATTATCAGACCCAGTTTTGAAGCACAAACTCAAATCTAGCTTGCACAGATAATGTGATATCTATATGTATATGTCCAGCTCCTCTATTTGTGTGTGTATATTTATAGCTTTATATAAACTAAATTAAATGTATGTGTACGGAAGTATTAAGATGTATTGAGAGAGCATAACGATACACCAAGTTGATACAAGTTGTGGTCACAGTATCGTGCCAAAAGGGGTGATGTTGGTGTGAACATTTTGTATAATTCAGTTAGCATGTAGGTAATAAACAAGAAAATGTGTACATATAAACACATATATTTTTATGTTGTATTGTTGTTAGAGACATTATATTTCAGATATGCACATAGTACAGATGCAGAGATTAAATAAATTTAAGTTAATGTGATTTTTTGTGATTACTGTTTTGTAGGAGAAATATAAAAAGCATGGAAAAGAAATAAGTGGAAAGTATTCATGTGATAAAATTGCCAGTACAATGAGAACTACTTAATACAGTGTTTGATGTAAAGAGTGACACCTAAACAAATCTTTCACTTACAATGTACATAGCCTATAAAAACAGGAACTATATTGATTTTTCATATTTTTATTTATAGTTCATAATCCTCAATTAGCTTTGTTTTAAGCTGTGTATAAATTATATATAGTATTCTTATTTTATACTAATATTTACTGTGTTAGTGCATTTATGCCATATTTCATATGATCTGTGATTTAATTTGACAGCTACTTTTTTTTTGTCATACATAACCACTAACTGTGAAAAATGAAAGCATGTAATTATTCTGTATGTGTTGCTGTTAAGGGGCTTCTGCAACTGCTGGGTGGAAAATAAGCTCCTGCAAAATATGTTGCTCTATGTTTATCTTTTGCAGAATAAACTTGATAAAGTGAAAACACTGCCTAGTTCACACATGCAAACAGCATATTTTACAAAATATTATTGACAGTTATACATGTTTTCGGCTGTCAGTTGGCAAACGTAATTTTTTGTCCACACCGAAGTAGTTGACTCAGTTGTAAACATCATGTCACTGAGTGAAGCTGCAACTGAAATTTGCAATGCCTGTGATGTACAGTTATCCACAAACATGTCCACATGTTTATAAACAAATGTATATTGTTGTTCATTTCAGACAGGAGGTGGAAACCACTGGTTTTTTATTACAAACTGCTTTGTGCTGTTTGTATAAAAGTGTTGGAATCACTTAAAATGCTGAATTGACAGATGTTCAACTTCTACTGAAAAAGTAACTTGGCTGAGTAATCTAATGGGCTGGAGAATTGGTTCCAAAGGTCTTGGAAGGGGGCAAGACTTTCTCGGTAAAATGTGAACACCTTTCATTTGAATATATGCCCGAAATGTATTTCAGTATTAATGCTTATAATCCGGTCTAACAACAGTTCGATAATTAAAATGAAAGATTTTTAAATTTACTGATAAATTATGTATTCCTCACAAGGGATGAAACCCATGATTTTTGGAACTCATTCTCCAGCTCATGTTGACTATTTCCTGCCTTAGACCACTCTCCCAACTCTGACAGTAGTCGAGGTCAGAATTTTGTCTGCCTCAGTGGTCTAAGGCAGGAAATAGTCAACATGGACTATCCCTCAGAGTAATGTATTGGGTTTTCTGATGTTCTAATTTTGTGACAGGTTTTTTTTAAAAAGAAACTAAATAAATCCATGACGCAACTGTAAGGCTCTGAATTTTCATTTTGTCAAGTTATTCTACACGTTTCAGATATCGAGCAATATTTTTTTCTAGGGGCATGTTTTCCATCCAGTTGGGAGACAGGTCCCATAAGGTTCGGTACCATTTAAAATACTAAGAAACCCTGAACTGTCTCGAATTTGCTAAAAGAACTGCGAATAAATCAACACTGTTGAAATAAGGGTAAAACCCAAAAGCAATAGCAGTAGGAGATACAACACAATTTACATTTGGAAGCCAAGTTTTGTCATTGCTGATCTCATTTTGGTTAGGAGTGCTTTTCAGCTTTCAAAGGTTAATGCAATTAGGCACTAGGGTTTCAGGAACAGTGCATGCATGTTGAAATTCTTTTGACTCACCGTTTCCCTCTCTTACATATCTTCACAAACTGCAAAGCCACATTAGATGACAACAATGTTTGTTGTCATCTGATATGGCTTCGCGGTTTGTGCAGATATGAAAGAGAGGGCAGGGCCGTAGCGGAGGCCCCCGCAGCCCCCGCAAGGCGGGGAGGCCCCCAGATGCCAGGGGCCCCATGTCATACGGAATGTTCAGCATTTTTTATATCAAGTATAAAAAAATTACTTGCGGGTTAATCCATATCAAGTGGTCCAGAAATAAATTATGTGGTTGTTTGAACTTTATAAAAATAATTACTTTTTTTTCCGTGATAACCCCTATAGAGTAAGAGTCCAAAACCGCCATTCATTTTTTTTATTTTTCCCCTCTTGAAAATGACGGACATGTTCGTGTCATGGCCACGTCCATTTATTGCTTTCGCAAGAGTTTGAGCAAAATTAAACATCTCAGCTCTGGATTGGGATAAATAGATGGGATGCACACCATAATTACAAGCACATTTCAGACGTCATTGTTGTTATATTATTGTTTCTCCTAACACTGTTTTCAAGGCTACAATTTAAGTATGAAATTTGAAAAATAATTTTTTTGGGGACAATTTTACCTTTTGAAGGGGGCAAGTGTCACAACTGTAATTTTAATGGGGTATAGCTATGCTATAGTAGTGTTTATATAAAAAAATATTAGCTCTGATACTTCTCCAATTTGTTTTGTAAAGGGCAAAAAAAAAAAACACGTACTTTTCAATTTTGGGCTTTTTTATTATCTCTGGTGGGGAAGCAAGTAAATATTCGAAACTGATACAACTCAAACCTCTCTATGATAGGTTACTTTAAAAAGAAAAGAAAAAATATTGTGTAGGCCCTATTGCAGGGAGAGCAGACTTATCCCACCTTCAATTTCTGTAAAAAAACGCAAAAAGTAGTTTTGAGAAGAAATAATTTGTTTTCCTATTTATGAACACTGAAAAGAAAACTAAATTAGTAATATTTCAGTTCAAATTATGAAAGTAGAAAAAAAAAATTCTTTTCAAAACTACTTATTTATGAATAGCCCATGGGGTAATCCGTACACGTTTTTTACAGAAATTGAAGGAAGAAATCTGCTCAGCCTGCAATACATAATATTTTTTTCTTTTTAAAGCAACGTATC
>KZ868919.1:62356-74662 GCA_003456935.1 Machilis hrabei | reverse complement strand
GCATTTCTCAGTCGGGGAATGTGAGGGCGCCTCATGCAAATCAGTTATTACAATTAGTAGTCTAAAGCACTAGGTCTTGGATGGTTGTGTCAAAGGTTGTGCAAAGTTTAGTGAAGCGGTTTCGTGAGTGTAGGTTCAGCAGGCGGCGTTTACAGACGAATCTGGGGACCCTGGTGAGATATCCAGTGATAAACATCGAACACTGAGGGAGATCTCGAAATCTATCGACTAGAGCTAGGCTACCGTGAGGATACACGGTTATCCAGGGAGAGTGGGTCGCAGACTTACTCATTACTGTTGTTCGTCGGAGGGTGCGTTCCCCAGACGCCAGGCCTTCCGAGGAAGTGGCACACTGGATAAAATTCGGTGGAAGCCGCATCCCACGCCACGTAACATTTCCATCAGAGCGTCACGAGCAGAGGCGCAGTTACGGCGCGGGTGTGACAAAAGTTTGGTGAAAAATGGTATTACATGTAGTAAGTAAAAAAGAAAACTGTAGACTGATTCAAATGTAGCTTAACTATTTGAAGTTAAAAATAACTAGGCATAAACAAACTTATTCTAAAACTTACAAACAAATAGTTTTAACACTCCAGTTCACCCACCCACCTCTTTATGATGCTTATGATTACTTAATCATGTGCTGTTTGTGCACTACATATATTGTAATTTGTTTTGGGAATCCTATTCAGAAAAACAAAACGAGTAAATTATCTTCATTGACATAAAACACAAAGGAATCCAGTTTATGTAACATCATTGCAAGTGCTTTGTCAGCTTGCCTTGCAGTTAGTTTGGACTGTGTTTAGAAAACAAAGGATGCTTTGATTTCTTTTGTTCAACATGAGACCCAAACATTTGGTTTGGAACTACTTTTTTGAAATCAAAGATGGGAAAAAGTGAAAGGGAACTGCAAATATTGTGGTAGTGTTTACGTCACTAATGTGGAAAGAAGGAAGAAATGCATCTTGAGGTGTACATGAAGTCCTATACTGTCAAGGTCTAACAGGGACCAAGCAGCTTAGACTTACCTTAGCTTCATGTTGAGACTTGAGAGGGTTTTGGGGGTAATGTCCACACATAAAAAAAGAAACCGCTTGATAGTGGATAATGCAAGTAGAGTGGTATATGTATACCACAATATGAGACTCCTAAAACAACCTGTGCAACAGATTACTGGTTCTGTTCTTGCTGTTCCATATGAAGTCATGTGCGACAGTGACACTGGTACAAATGAAAATGAAGAGCAGCAAGTGGTTACAATAGCTTCTCATACTGATGATGAAGCTGACTAATTTGTAGAGTAAATGACTGTGAAAAGCTTTTCCTACGTGTTCAAGATGGATGGTGTGAAGCTAAATAAAATTTGTGTGCGGTATATCTAGTAGAATTATAATTATTTTTTACTGGTAAAATACCTAGTTTTTTTACCAATTCATTTATTACTAGTAAAAAACCCATCCACAGTAATAATAATAAATAAATATAAGGTTTATTAATTTTGATCAGGACAATAAATGTAAAGAGCAAGTGAGTGATTAAATTACATAGTTAGCATTCAGGGGTCTTCATGCTAATTAGCACTAAGTCTCAATGTATTGTAGTAATAATGTCCTTTTAAAACGAGTGCACAGAACATTTGATTATATTTTGTGTAATTTTTCCCTGACAGTCAAGTACTTTGCAAATTCCTTTCCCATTTTTACGAGAGCCTTGCCTTCAGTCTTTTAGGATTTGTTTAAATACAATTTTAGAATTGGCTTCTTGACAATTGCTACGGAACAGAGCCATATTGGGTCATAACTTTTGTGGGCATTGGTCCAGGAAGACCAATGTACCATATATAAGTACAGATGCTATGCCAACTTTATTGGCAGGATATGGGTGGGATTCCTCATCCTGGAAAGAAGCAAAAATCAGAAGGGTACTTACAGGGCATCATGGTGTGATGACAGTAAAAGTATCCTCCCCATGAATGTCGACAGCTCTGGCGGAGCCAGTAGGGAGCATGACCACCTCGAGCAGCAATACATAATGAGCACCTGTTTGGCATACTCTACATGAGGCTGTTCAGTTCCGTTGGGATGGTGTCCCATTCTTCCTTTAATGCAGTTTTAAGGTCCTGAAGAGTCCAGGGTGGTGGTTTCTCTGCACAAGATGTCTTCTGAGAGCATCCCAAGCATGTCCTATAGGCTTCAGGTCTAGGAATATGCTGGCCACTTCATGCGCTCAATGCCCCCACTCTCCAGTAACTTGAGCGGTCCTGTGTGGGCAGGCGTTGTAGTCCATGACCAGAAAGTCAGGACCCATTGCACCACGGAAAAGATGGATATAATACTGTTCTCTCGTGACAACCCTGCTGCGAAGACATCCAGCGGTGTTCTGCCATTAATCATGATACCTGCCCATACCATGACACCATAATTCTCAACTTCATGGATGTTTTGTTGTTGGTAATGTGTTCCCTGTTTTCTCCACGCCAACTGATGTCAAGAATTGCTCCTAACAATGAACCAGGATTCGTCTGAGAACATTCCTTTTGACCATTCCTGTTGGTCCCATTCACGATGCTCTATACACTACTGTAATTTGGAACGGCGATTGCAGGGAGATAACAGAACACATCTAACAGGCTTCCGAGCATATAACCTGAACTATTCAGTCGATGTGCAATGGTTCTGGAGAATAAATGGGCAGCTGTAGAACCTGCAAGATCTGCTGCTAACTGTACAACAGTAACCGTTCTGTTTCTTTTTGCTAACTGAGCTGTATACCGATCCTCTTGGGTTGTTGTATTCCTTCCACGACCACCACCATACCCATGCAGGGTTGTTCCTCTGGAACAGTGGCTTTTTTTGGTCGGGAAATCACATTTCTTGACACACCCATTGCTCTCGCAACCTCAGTGACACTTTGACCTGCCTCGAGCCGTCCAACTGCTTGTCTACGATCATAATCATGCAAATGATGTCTTTCAGCAACCAAATTTTTGCTTTATGCCACTCTATTGCACTGGAATTTGACACTACCGTCTTCAACCCTCTATCATGGTTTTGCCCTACAGACTCACTCTGGTTGATTTCTCTTGTACAGTCAACTTGGGCAACACGGATGGCAGAGACTACATACCAGTGCCCTCTGTTGGTTGCTTGAAGTGGCTGTGTAGTCCTGAGAGGCGAAGAATGCAAAACATCAACTGTTCCCTGGCAACTGTCAAGCAGTGTAAAATATATAAAATGGAGTAATGCACTTTTTAGTATTGTTTTACATCATTTGTGATTTTAATGTGCAAGTATCTGACGAAGAGAATATTTTTTTTCAGGAAATACAATGTTCAATTAANAATTGCTTTACTTTGTTTTATATTTTTTTTATGATCGTATGCCATTTATAATTAATTAATACATTTTTAAGATCAAGAAACCATGATGAAGAGCATCTAAGTTTATTCTATTCCATTTTTGAATGTGTGGTGTTCATTAAATTCTTTTTATACATTAAAGTGTGGCACTTGTCTCATTTTATGCTAATGTGTACCAAACATAAGAGTTATCTTACTATCACAAATTAATAAAAACACTGACACAATGGATCTTTTTAATATACTGTCATTAAAATAAGACATAAAAAGGTTCCAAAAATAACGGTATCAGTAAAAAAATTGGTAAAATGTGTGCAATAACACTAATTGCCATAGTGCAAAATTACTATGAAAGGAGTAGACATTTTATAATCTGATTACAAAGATTTTGCAATTAATGTGCAGTTGATAGATTTACCATCCAGCATGAATACCTATTGTGCACCAAACTATAATTAAAAAAAAATAATCTGTTCCTAACAAAACAATGTCGGAGTTGCAGAATTTTTTTCAAGTAAGTCACCATATATAACCTGCTATTACTCATCATATCACTTATATGCAATAAACAACCTCTTTTACTAATGTCACAATTTTTTTATTTACCGTATGTTAAATGGGGGACAGCAATTTCTGGTTGCTGTTTAGCACGAGTTAAAATCCCATTCCACAAGTGATTATGGTAAAAAATCTGTCAATTTCACAGAGGTTGCAAAATCTAATTCATGAATAAAGCAACTTAATGATAACCCTGTACTAAAGGTTATAATCAACTCACACAGGTTGGCATACAACTGTTCAAACTACAGTTCAAAGGTGAAGTTGATCAGATATAGAGAAGACCAGGACACAATTATCACCCTAAACTGTAGACAGCATAACAATGTCACTTGGAACACAACAAGCGCAACACATACTTTTATTTCCTTGTAGGTCTGAAGCTACGACTGAATGTACAGACTTTTCTTTGGCTTTATCGTACGTCTTCATATTATGTACTACTTTCACCAATCTTATCCAGCAGAGCTATCAAGAGTAGGGTATTACAGACTGAACCTGCATACTTTCTGTTACAGAAACTCCATACAAATATTAACCGAACAAGTACAAAAGTTGTGTAGACATAAAACCTGACTTAAGTTAGCAAAATGCTAAGGTATTTTAACCAATCTACAGTGGCCCTTTTCTACAGACTTTCTAGAACTAGATTAGACATGAAAACACTAAATACTAATGTGACTTCCATTTGGATGAAAGAAGCTTATATGGGATAGCCTTTGCATTTGGCAGGATTCATTGATGATAACAGCATAGTAACTACAAGCCCTTCAACTCAACTTACCTTTCTTAGTTCATCTGCAATTACAACATCTCCACAGCTGTCTTCAAAACATTTCTTGATGTATCCATTTGAAGTTGTAACAGTATTATTCAGGCAGTCAAAGAAATTCATTGATGTTAGTGAGCATGGAATGTGTTCTACCTTAACCTCTGTTATGTTAACACCTTAAAAATCAAATGCAAACACATCACAAAGCAGAGTATTGAAAACATCATGCACAAAACACACACAGTAGGTTTTAAAAAGGTGTATAAGCCCATTTGATTTCCTGACAAACGAAGAAAGATTAAGTTGGCTCTAATATGTGGCAAGTGTGGAAAAAACACATATTCTGTTACCCTTTTCCAACAGAGTCAAGAGTGAGCATTACACAGCTTCAAGAATGGTATTTATTGTCTTTGAGTTTGCTAATAAATATTGTGATATAATTAGNTGTATCAAAGTAACATGAAAATGCTTTTACAGGTAGGATATAATGTACTTTGTACTACATAACAGTTATAATGAAACCACTAAAATTGAGACTGTTGTGATAAGAAATTGGCATTTTCATGTTACTTCAACACAAATAATAAAAGCATGATATTTACTGGCAAACTCAAAGACAATACTTCAAAGTTTTGGAGCTGAGAAGTGCTGACTCTTCAAGACAAACTTTGTATCAAAATATTAATAATAAGTATTCACTGCTCATAAACACTCGGACTACTGGTTAATTAAATGTGTATTGGTCATCTAAACATCATATGTGATAGATACATAACCACAATTTAGTAGGCCTACATAAAAAGATAAATATTTAAGCATAAAGGTACTGGTATGTTTTATAAGATTGATGGAAGAGTACTGGCACATAATGGACTTTTGAGCTTTGGAAATGTTGAGTTTTATCTCTCCTAATAGTAATGCAACTCTCTCATCTGTATGGCTTAGATTCAAATTGCTATCAGTGTCAAACTATTGAGGAATACATGCCTTTTTGAGTTGGTTAGTATGACCTATCAGCAACACATTATCCTATAAGTTCCAACTGACCACCTTCATATAGAAGGTGAGGGGTCCACAGTGTGATTTGGACAGTCTTGGACAGCTTATGCAGTGCTAGCTCAATTCTCGCCAAAGCAGCCAGCTAGGTTGTCCTCATATGTCCAAACATATAATCATAATTGAAAATGTGAATACATAGCCAAGAGAAAACTAATGAATGTAAAACAATCCATCATAATTAATAAAGTAATTAAACTATGACTGCCTTGTTTGATACCTTAACTGCACACTTACTTCTTACATTTGCAATAAAAAAAAGTAAAGAGGAACCTTAAAATCCATGTAATTTACCTCTACTAACCCCATTACTTGGTTTCAGTGTTCGATTTACATTTTCGAGAGCAGAAGCAATACTTGCTNCCGATTTAAATCGCATCTATTGGTGGCAAAGTAATACATATAAGTGCTATGAATTTGGTATGAATATATATATGTATATTTATTTATATGTGTATACGTACATTTTNATTTCATTTTTAATAAATAAACTATTATATTTTTAATNTNCAAGTAGCATTAGTTGCTACTGGGAGTTTTTTCTAGGAGCAAACATATATGTTTGAGTAGCAAATTTGCTACTTACTACCGGTCTATTTTGAACACTGCTTGATTTCATGTTGTGTCCAGTTCTTCACAACCACTGAAGGGTAGGTAGGCCTACTTACTGGACACATATTTGATACTGTGTTACAAGACAATGTTATACTAAGATCATCACTGCAGCTGAAAGTGGTAGGTATCAAAAGAGTTGCTATACGACACATTCCAAAAATATTGTAACATATTACAAACGTTACTACTGCAAGTGGCTCAGGTCTGAATTACCATGTAGGCTACAAATAAACATGGATAGGCCTACTGTAGAGTGCAAAGCTGTGGAAACCACCTATGTACTGGAAATTACGGTTTTAACAATATGGCATCTCGAAATGTGATACACAAGCCACACACCATTATGTGTGCAGTGACGGAAATGGATAAGCCACTCAACAGCAAACTAATTTTGAGAACAATTACATTTCTAGGTGTGTACAAATGGCACNATGAGGAAAACATTCATTGAGCAAAGCAACTGAAACACTGTGAACAGGTCATGCACAGTTTAACTTGGGTATGATTATGGTCCTACAATTCTGACTGCTTAGTAACTAGGATTAGGCATTACTTTCCCTCTGACATTTCCTGGCACGAACGTATTTGTTTTATAGCTAAGCCAGCTTCTAAAAAGTTAGTATTTCTTTACCGTTCCAAGAAGTAGTTACCTTACGGCAAAGTATCTCTTCACAAGGTACAAGTTCATCATATTCTGAAACACCGTTCACACATACAGTGAGGTACTTCTAAAAATAATCTTGATCTTCTTGACTTAGAACAAATTTGTACTTTTCCTATGATATGTCACCTGCTAGCTCCCTACATCTTCTTTCACACTGTTCTGCAGTCTCTGACCTTTGCCTGTTCTAATGTGTTTACTATTCTTCTGATGTTGAATATTTGGTTCCTCTTGTTACTAATCATATTTACGGCTTACTACTAATCAAAAAGTATCATGTCACCCTTAAGTAGCCACGCTTTGTACACACAGAATGCTCGGAACAGTCCTACTTTGTTTTCCTAGAGTCTAACTCAGTAACTCTCTACCATCGTCTGTTTTACCTGATAAATAAAATCTTTCAACATTCAAGGCAAAGGTTCATTTTATTATCTTTTTTTTCCTTAGTCCTGTCTGCCCAACCTGGATTTTAATAAACTTCTAACCTGAATACATAAATATGCAGTATCCAGATCCTTAGAAACCCATCCCAGACGAAGAGTGTTACTATGCATATGATCATATCCTAATGTGAGATGTTTCACAAAATAACTTTTTCTATTCAAGGCTATGAGTCACCCGTGGGTTTGAAATTCTCTTCCTGTATTAAATACATTTCTTTGTTCTATTTGCAATATAAACTAATAAAAATACTGGCTGCAGCTATCACATTAGTGAACAGAAAACAAACACACCACTACGCTGTCTAAATGTATCCATGCTAAAAAAAAAAGAACTTTAAATTTATATATAGGCCTACGTACCAAGAGGTGTCCATGTATCTTCCGATCCTTTAATGGTAAGCAATGTCATAACAACAGTAGGATCCTGGAAAAAAGCCTAAAAAAAATAAAATAAAGTGAGATGTCAATTGCTNATTATGTTAGTGAGCACTCTGTTTGATTATCAGTATAATTCTCTGGTAACAAGCATTTAAGTGTCTGTCTATAGATGCCACACTCTGCCCCTCTCAATCTTCATAAATCAAGAAGGACATTTTACTCACTATTTTTAATTATCATTTGTACAGGCTGTATCCCAAGTCTACTCACAAACTTCTACAATGGATTCAGGGCAGTCACATAACAGGATTCTGTTTATCGACTGATATTTTGATAGGCACTTCAATAATATGAATTCAACAATCGATTTAAGAGTCCAAATCTTCAGCACAACAAGGAAATATGTTTATGGTATAAAATGATGTCGACTGACGATAACTGGATAATTATAATATCCAATTTAGTGCACAAATTTGGTTTTAACGATTTTAAGCTATGAATAAATCAGATACCCTATAGAAATAGGTTGACATAAGATTTTTTTAAAAGGCAGAAATACTTCATAGACGTTAACAAGCAATTTAAATACTTAATGAGATAAAATATTAAAACTCCATACATTTCAATCTTNGGGGCAGTACTTACATCACCTGACATGATTAATTCATTAATAAAGTGCCTGCCACTGATCAAAGTAACTTTATTTTACATTTCTGAATCCAATACAGAATTTGAACACACTGTGTGTATATTGACTGTTGCATTGACATTTTATACTGTATATCCCGCTTTGATTCAAACCATTGCTTTTTCCTTTGAACTCAGCAAACGTATGTATGATTTTAGGTGGTNGTTTGTCTGAACAGGTGATGCCATATTTTCGGTAAAACTTCTTAAGTTTATTTGTAATTGAAGGAAAAAATGGGGTACTGACAACATTTCAAAGTTTGTTCTTTGATTGTTTCTGGTTGTCTTTTCTAAGGTCGGTTACGTATTTGTCTATTATTTGTGCTTCGTATCCATTCTTTATTGCTGCGTGTTTTAAGTGTGCTATTTCGTTTTCTAAGGACTGGTTGTCTGAGCAAATTGTGAAGGCCCGTCTCACGAAGTTTCTCCACGTGTTAAATTTGTGTGCTGGTGCGTGGAATGAATCGGCTGGTATATAAATATCCGTGTTTGTTTTTTTCCTGTATACTGAAGTCATTAGGGTTTCGGTACTAGGTACTATTTTTCTCAATTAAGATGTCCAAAAAAGGTAATTTGCCGTCTATTTCCTTCTCGAATGTGAAGTTCAAATCGGGGTGCATCTGGTTTAATCTTTCTAGAAAGACTGCAAACTGACGTTCTGTATGTTGCCAAATGATAAAAGTGTTGTCGACATATCGCCTATAAAACTTTGGTTTTGTCTCCATGTTGTCTATTATACTGGATTCCATTTCTTCTAATAGGATGTTTGCTAAGATCCCAGATAGGGGTGAGCCCATTGGGACTCCTTTAATTTGCTCATAAATTTTATTTTGGAANNTGAATGATGTGTTTTCAAGACATATTTTGGTACCTGTTATTATTTCCTGAATCATTATGGGGTTTACTTGTCTTTTCCGGAGTCGGTTTTCCAATGCTCTGTATGCTTCAGGTCTGGGTACATTTGTGAATAGGGATACTATATCACAGCTATATAACGTATCTGTTGCTCCTATTGCTGTCTTTTATTTTGTCTATGAAATCTTTTGAATTTATTATAGTGCAGTGTTTTTTATCAATGAAGACTTGAATGAGTTTGGCCAGTTTTCTTGCTAGTTTCTGAGTAGGCGATTTCGTTGCGGCAACTATAGGTCTGAGTGGAGTGTTGCGTTTATGTACTTTGGGTAGTCNATATATTTTAGGAGTTTCTGGATCATGAACCATAAGGGAATCTTTTTCTGTTTGATCGAAAATGATGGTGGCCTTAATGAAGTTCGAAGTGATTTTGGCTAATTGTTTAGTTTTATCTGTCTTTATTTCCTTGTAATTACCTTCATTAAGTAAATTGAGCATTTTTTTTGGTTGTAATCTGCACTGTCCTGTAGCACTAACATGTTTCCTTTATCAGCTTTTGAAATTATGGTGTCCTGTCCTATTTTCTTCTTTAATTCGTGAATGGTTTTTCCGTATTGGAGAGACTGTCTGGTTTTGTTATTATTTTTATTTTTCATGTGTTTTGTGATTATTACTTTAGCTTCCTCTTTAAACTCTATTCTTTGCTCTATACTAACTTTGTGGCTTTTTCAATGCTGACTATGATGTATTCTATAGGGTTTTTTTCTTNGTGCTGGGGCAAAATTTGGTCCTTTATTTAGTATTATTATCTCCTCCTTTGTTGGAGTGTAGGATGATAAAGGAACTGGTGAAATCTCCTGAGGAAGGCTGGAGGAAGGTTTCCAGCCGAAATATCGAGAAACAACAACAACCAACGGATTCAGGTAAAGAAAATTGTCTTTTTATTCGTATTTTAATAATATGGCCTGGTCCAATTTCCGAAATAATTTATACCTAATGTAGCTTACCATTGTTTAAAATATTATTTGTATTTGACAAGTTTCTTTAATAGGCTACAAGTAAATTAAGGACTTATGTTATTTATTTATTTTACATAAATTACATTAGAATATTTGCAATGATGCTAAGGTTATTAGATTGATTTAAAACATTTTTTNAAAATTTTTCATGTTAACTACAAAATAGGTAGTTATTAGCTTTGCTTTTACCAATCAACGTGAATTTTAACCAAAAATCTATAGCCTAGACCCTTCATTAATTTTTTAAAAAAGGTAATCATTTTCAGGGACTCTGGTCCCAATTGCCCTCCGGGCCTTCGCTCCTGGACTCCAGTGATGACCCTTGCTTATTTTGTCCAGGAATGAGAAAGTAAGAAGTTGGGAACCCTAATTCCATAGGAAGACTGGAGAATTGAAAACCTGTCTTCATAAACTGAATCCAGTCTTTAAGGCTACAAGCGGCAATGTGAATGTATATATTACTGAAAACTAGTGGTTGCATTGTACACATGCAGATCGTAATATTTACCTTCGCAAAGTGTTCCTTTTGATATAATTGAAAGGGTTGGCGAAAAGAATAAACCTGAGCTTTGAATCGATCTTTCAACGACCTGAAAATAAAGAAAAAGAAAATTATCAGTCAACAAACAGAATTATATTTACAATAAATCGCGAATACTTAAATTCTGACCATTTAAATAGCAAGTCTTCGCTATCCTTAGTAAGAAATTTCGAAAATTTGACATTTCCTCCATAAGTAAATCCAAACTCTACCGCCATGTTGTTTATTTTCAAATCTGTGTCAAAGAAACGATCTCAATTCACATTAATAAGGACATTTTGATATTTAATATTCACATTCATTATTTACGGGATTCACAGGTTAAATGGGCTTGTTATCGAATATAAATAAAATAAACTTGATTAATAAAATAATATAATTTAAAAATTTACAATTTTTGACCTTGCGTTTCATATTTTCCTTGCTTTGATTTTCGGTAGTGTTTTGTTAGATCAATATGGCACCGTCAACTAGGCACAAAAGTCAACAGGGTTCTAGGCGAGATTTCAAGAAACTGAACAATAAACAACAAATTCAGTCAGAGAAGTATGTTACGAAACAACATTTTTAATGTGTACTGTAATCTTGAACTAATTTTTTTCTAGTACTTTCTAGTGGGTAAAAATCATAACCCGCAATCTTATGGAGCTAGTCTAATAATGGAAACATTGTCTTATTATTTTAATGTAAGGGGGCTAGGGCCTATACAATTTGGACCAGCATTCTATTTGGAGTAACACAGTATTTAGGCCTATCAGATCATTAAAAAAATTGCATGCCTTCCCAGTATGGTGATCACTCGCCAGGACTAACTGAAGACTAGCCGCCAAAATCAGCTGACTTCTACTTTTTCTTTCTTTAAGGTGATCACTTGCCAGTGCCAACTGAAGACTCACCCAGTAGCACGCCTCTGATAGCTGCCAAAATCAGCTNAATTCTACTTTTTCTTTCTTTATATGCTGTTTCAGAGTTAGCTAACTCTGAAACAGCATATAAAGAAAGAAAAAGTAGAATTCAGCTGATTTTGGCAGCTATCAGAGGCATGATCCTGGTGAGTCTTCAGTTAGTCCTGGCGAGTGATCACCTTAGTTAATTAAAATCAAACAACTATTCATGTGAGGTGTAGGTATGAAACTTATCAGTCAGAGTTGACTCCACCGCAACACGATTGTGCGGACACTGTGAGTAATTATTTATATTGCAACTGATTTAAGGCAGTCTACTCAATGGCAATCCCCAAACCAGGAGGAGCTTGAGTTGTGCAGTTCAAACTCCTCTTATTTAGCTTCTAAGGCCACATTCGAATATACCTAAAACGGTCAGGGCTTCCTGCGCGAAAATGATGTCATGGTTAACATGGATC
>KZ868919.1:46404-57100 GCA_003456935.1 Machilis hrabei | reverse complement strand
GATGAAAAGTACCACTTGTCAATTGCCATGCTCGGATTAAAATCTTTAAGCTAGTGACCATTCTCTGCTACCATCAGCAGATCATCAAGGGAATCAGTAGACAAAGCTCAACGATAGACTGTCTTTATTCTGTTTTGATAACTGAAACCACATTCCCAGGAAGCAGTACTTGCTGGTAGAACACCACAGTACTTGATCAGTGGAAGTAGTGTATGAAATCTATCGTTGTATTGGCTTGATATTAAAATCCTCCATGGTTCCCTAATAAATTAAATTTAGTTGAGTGAGAAAATTGTTACAATTTGTGTAGTAATAAACAATTTGAAAAGCTTTAAGTTTTAATAAAGAAGTTCAACTTAGTCTGCTTCATGTTTGCCATTTAATCAACTACAGATCACAGTTGTCGAAAAACTTTACATACGTTCCTTGTGTGCCAATCCGGCAGAAACTAGTAACAGCGAATCTAGGGGATTTCTCTCAGATCTCTCTTGGCCTTGCTATTAAAGGCGTAATTTTCATGTTTCCTTTAATTTCGCGTTTCTGCTTTCTCTTTTCTTCTTTTCCNTCTCCTATCGTTTGTCCACTCTTCTTTACCAGAAAACGTGAGCTAAATAAAACCTTTCAAATTATTATTATTATTATTGCAATAATTCCCACGTTGTTTATTGCTGCCAATTCTGAAGGACGTAAAAAAAACTGAACTGCGTAAGCTCTTCGATTGACTAGGCTGAAAGATATTATTCAAAATATGACAGAAAATTGCCAAATTAAATTATTTTGCATACATGATGTCAGCTGAAAATGCTTATAGAACCCCATGAAATGATCATAAGATGTTATTTTAGGCACTTATAAAGATTACCATACAGACGAAAAAAAAAAGCGAAAATTCATGGTAAATTAACAGCTCGCCTACACTTAAATTCCACTTGCCAAATGCGAGTATGCGAGTGTAATTTCGAGCCCTGCTTGACCCCAAGTGTAAACACATTTGACACCTATTATTTCAGAGCCTATTTATGAATTTTTNTTTTTTTTTTCAAATGTCAGGGCAGAAAATAAAGCTGCAGAAACTTTGGCTTCAAACCTCGGAATAGTATATCCAAGCGGAGACACGGCTTTCAAGGCTCTTTTATCGGCCCGGTTTTGTGCAGCAATCTGGAGCAATATTTCAGACTGTGATGAGACGTTCAACTACTGGGAACCGGTACTGTATAGCAACCAAGTTTATTTTCAGTCATTGTTTTCTGAAATGTTAACAGTTACACATTCTGTCTACTGGCTCCCACCCTGTTTAATAGGGAGACTTCTCATAAATTATTGCTTCTCTTGTTTTCCTGATTTCATGCTGATTATTTCTGATTTTCAGTATTTGTTGCCTTTTTGTAATAATTTTTATTTGTTGAAAAATGTTTGGGAGCTTCTTTGAAATTATTACTATAATTAGAAATAACAAAAAATAAAATCTTAAATCTTTTCAAGGCAGAAGAAGACATTGTATCTTTCCAACATTGTTTGATAATACTTTTATTCTGTTTGTGAGCATGTGACTTACAATGCTATGTGTGTTTTTTGTGTCATATTGACACTTGATTGATCATTTCAAAATGCTGGACAATGCTTATTTTGTTTAATGAAATACATTCACAACACCCAGCCTCATGTGGGAATTAAACCTATAACTTCTCGTATTAGAGTGGATTTACTAACCAACTGCTGTTGGCTGACACATTGAGGTAAGGCAAGAATTTTTTGTATTTATTACTGTGAAATTACATGTAGAACTTAGACTGAGCACACACTTGAAATGTTTAATGGTGTATAGTGGAACATGCTAGGACTAGGCCTAGTATATATGATGCTCCTCCCGACATGCCGAGTATACGAGTATTATGCTTGCTGCAAGTGTATTACTTGTGGGTTTTTACATATTCTTACCCGAAGATTGCATATTGGTGGTGCAAGAATACCTACCACTTGCCTCAACACAGCATACCCATGATTGGGAAATAAGGTAAAGGATTTCGGGGCACATATACATTAGTGCCNGGATGGAAGACGATGACCACTTTTCTTATTATTTGATTTCTTAAAGCTGCTTCTCCTATTCATTTCATAATGTTTTTCACCACAAAACTGATGAAAGGTCAGGGAACGTGGAGGTTGCGTGGGGTCCAAGAGTGGAGCAATGTCTCNGCCTCTGACGTATATCAGNTAGTGAGTCGCGTCAGTTGCCATGCTTTGCTGTGCAACGGAGACATCACCTGCACTGTGGGTAGGTGTAGGATAGGAGTAGGTTTTACATTACTACATCATTACTTAATCTCGTTTGGTATAGTTAAATAAAATGTTGTCTGTTGAAGCAAAATTTTCAATTTACAACTGTATTATTGCTTCTGATATTGCATACTCTGGAGGACGAAGGACAAAGTAATGGTTTCCTGGACTTGCAAAATATGTACCCTATATTATAATATTTGTATAACAATTCAGTGAAAAAAATACAGCTTTAGAATTCAGCATTGCTCTAGGCATTTACTGAATTTGGAAGCCAAGTGGTGTAAATATTGCTCTCTTGCAACATTCTCACTTATCTTAAAATAAAGCATAATTCTTTCAAAATGTACAGTTGCATTAAAACTGGTTAAATTGCAGTACAAGACAGTAAATATTTGTTGTTCAGTTCAACAACAGCAACAAAAACTAAGATTAAAATTGGTACTCACTTCAAAATTATTGGACACGTCACTTTAAATGATCAGTATTCTGTAGCTAAATGTAACTGCTAATTATTTCTGTCTAGCTTTGAAACCTGAAAAGCACTAATATGCTTAATAAGAGAGAAATATTTATGCCACCTTCAGAATTCTTAAAAAGCTGTACACCATGATCCTTTATGTTTCACGTATTTCTTGATTTGGTGGACAGTGACATGCCTCGTAAATGTGTTACTTATTCTTCCCTGGAGAATAATAGGCCGTAGTGTGCATTGCCTCTACGCATGCTTGAAGAAAGTATGCTAACACCTGTTTAAATTTTATAATTATTCAGTTTCAGAAATGTCACAGAATATGACATTGTGAGGCTGATTTGTAATTTATGAGTGTTTTGGAAAGTATGAAATTGAAAGTAAAATTTGAAAAGATTGAATATTTAAGTTTTGCCTCTTTTTATTGTACATAAAGTACCTCCATACTGAAAATTAAAAGATCTGTATTTAGTAATGCAAGCTTTTGTTTTATGGATATTAAGTTTGTGTTTTGTTTCTCCATTTTGTGGTACATTGGTCTATTTCTTTCTCTTTTCATGTAGACTCACTTCTTGCTATTTGGTTATGGATTTGAGACCTGGGAATACAGTCCGCAATATGCCTTGAGATCTTATGCATATCTGTTATTACACGGAGTACCTTCATGGATATACCATCGAATACTGCAGCCCAACCGGCTACTTGTTTTTTATTTTTCTCGTTGCCTGCTGGGATTCATGTGTGCTGCATGTGAAATTTACTTCTACAGGTATGATCTTCAATTGTTCTGTAAACTTATGAGCATTATTTTCAGTTGTTGACCTTTTATATCATGTACAGATGTTAATGCTTCAAAAATACAAATGTTAGTGCACCAAAAATTGAGAGAGATTCTGAATTATATGGATAGGCCTCATCAAAGCACACACTGTTTGCATTGTTATAGTATGCCAGTCGTTTCTGCCACTATAGGAAATCTTTTTCATGGTTTTGCAAAGTCCAAAAGCATCTCCAAAAACATAATCAAATCTGATTCCTTTAAAAGTTTGTAAACCTCCTGAAAAAAAAAAGTTACTGGCCTATATTTTGTGAATATGAAGACTGCTATGCTTGCATTGTTCACTTGTTGGCCAAGAAATGCTGAACAAATTGAAAAGTGTGAGAAGGTGCATTTTTGTGTGAACATCTGTTCTCCACACTACCACTTCCTTAGAAATATCCTCCCAATTCTTCTGTACTTGGACCTCAGATACCATTTCTCATGGATCCTGTGCCTTTTTATTATTTATTTTCTAACACTAAAAGATGTTAATGTTAAAAGTTATTTTAATCATATTTTGAGAAGATGTGTATTATTTAAATTTGTAATGTTTGTGGTATGTTAAGAGTTACTGTAGTCCACTCTCAGTGTTAAAACTTCCTTTCTTTATGCCTTTAATAATACAAAGTCTTCTTTTATTGTTTCAGAGCTGTATGCAGAGAGTTTGGGGTTCATGTTGGTCGACTGACGCTGGCATTTCTCATTTTTGGTGCTGGAATGTTTATTTCTAGTACAGCATACCTTCCATCTACATTTGCAATGTAAGTGTTCATCTGTGTCTATATGTAGTGTACAATCAGTGTTACAATAGTGTTCATATTAGTAAAGCTTGTTTATCAGTATGTTTGCAAGAAAATATTAGCCTACTGAAGGTGTGTTTGTGATAAGCTCCTTCCTGTATGCATATGCTCAACCATGCAGTACTGTGGTTGCATATACTCATTTCACTTTTTCTCTTTCTTAAATCATATTTACTTATAAACTCATGTATTTTATATAGGGGATACAAAACAGAGACAGAAGTATAAATTAAAAAAATAAATATATAAAAATAAAATACTTCCGTAAGCCTCATTATGCAGGTATGCCTGTATGCAGCCTCGAATTTAAGAAATGTAGAAGGAGTAAATGAAATTGCTAGTGTAGGTGGTTGGATTAATAAAATAAACTGTAAAGCCTGTGTCAAGCTAGCCTGTATGTGCTTTATTTTACTTTGTTTGATTTTGGAAAGGATGCAGTTTTTTTTCATCCTATGAATATAGCCTATTGAGTTCCAGTGTTCCTCGTTTTTATAATTTTTGTGTGCTTATGAAGACATTATACGAAGCTTTTCAGAAATTATATGGACAAGGGCTGCTGTTTTGACAAATAACAAGTTTAAGATCGCTCAAGTTATCATATGAAAGCATGACATTAGTATACCCAACCAGATGACCCTAGTAGTGCATGCCTGTAGAAAAACTGTTGTGTCATTACTAGTGGTTGAAGTTGACGGACAGAAGTTTCAAAATGGAACACGATTACCTGTGGAACAAAACGTTATACCTCAGAAATTCATCGGTTTTATGAAATTTGTGGAGAGAAAGCACTTGCATGCAGCACTGTGTTCAATTGAATATTGAGCTTCAGTATTGGATAGGAAACTGCACAGAGAGTCGTAAGCCCATGTTGCCCAGTGATATTGCCTACACCAGGCTAGACTGCAAACTGCATCCAATTTGATTGTGGCAGATAGACACATTATCTTTGATGCGCTACAGCATAAAACAGGCCTGGTCAAGCAGCTCTTCATGACATTATACAGAAGGACTAGAAGATGAACAAGATGTGTCATACCCATTGAGTCCCATAAAACCTGATGCAAAAACAGAAAAGAGAGTGCATTTGTTGGGATCAAGATTTCTTTACAAGATTAGTCACAGGCAATAAATATTGGTTTCGTTATCACACGCCCAAACTTTTGAAGTGTTCCTTTTGCAGCAAGACATATGGTCATGGTTTTCTGGAACTCGTAGGGAATATAAGGTGAAGACTCGCCTAGGACTAACTGAAGACTCGCCAGGATCATACCTCTGATAGCTGCCAAAATCAGCTGACTTCTACTTTTTCTTGCTTTGTTCTGCTGTTTCAGAGTTAGCCAACTCTGAAACAGCAGAACAAAGAAAGAAAAAGTAGAAGTCAGCTGATTTTGGCGACTATCAGAGGCGTGATCCTGGTGAGTCTTCAGTTAGCCTGGGCGAGTCTTCACCATAGTTAATGAACTGGCTTCCTGCTGGCACAACAGTCAACAGTGACAGCTACTGTAAAAGACTGACAAGACTTGAGTGCAGAATTCAGCAGTGACACAAGGGAAAATGGTCTTGCACCAGTAAGGAAGTGGGTCACTGTGTTTTCTCATCCTCCCTATTCACCCGGCCTCAGAACAGCTGACTACGCTCTGTTTGACAATATGAAGAATGGATGCACTATGTGTTCAATGATTATTATCTAAAGAAGAACTAAATGTCGTAGCACCACTAAAGAATGGTTCATTTAAGCCATCAGAAACTCCCAAGGATATGGCAGCAATATAGAGACTTAGGAAGGGAATGTGTTGAGCTAGCAAAAATGAGTGATGAATATATACAGCATTGTTAGGTGGCCTGTGAATCAGTGGTCTTTTTAATCAAATTTAAATTTAGTTAATAAAGGACACTACTCGTACACATGGTTTTGCTTTTTTTTGCAATGTCAAATGAATTATTTGTTGTTTTGTATTAATAACATAGTTATTACTGATCAGCATCACTAAAATTTGAGTGACACTCTTTGTATTCTGTTATATAAATCTGGGTAAATGTAGCAGCACCAATGTTCGTTTCAGGTACATGTGTATGCTGACTATGGGTGCCTGGTATCAGCGAAAATATGAGCTGGCAATCTTCACAACAGCTGTATCCACATTCCTTAGCTGGCCTTTTGCTGGTCTTCTTGGGTAAGGAAGTGTATGCTAGTGATTGGCAGATAAGTTCAATCTGGAGTTTAACCAAGTAATTGTTGGGCGAAATTGAAATTATAACTTAAATTGGTAAATTTGGTCTTTGAATATAAACAGTTTTAGTTGTGTGCTTAAATAACATAGAAAATGTGAGAACAGTTTAGAAGGCACCTTCCTCTTTGTAGGTCATATTAAAAATTCTACAGTTGATTGTTAACATATTGAACTAAAGGAGAGTAAGAAAACAACATTTTCTTGTGCACAAAAATATGTTTCCTGCTACTTTAGGGGAGGAGGAGGGCTTCAGTTTTCCAGTAGTTTTATCTGGTGATGTTGTGAAATGTACAAGATTTAGAAGTTTAATCTGACTGCTGTTGGCAGCAAGCAAAAGTTGAGTTAAACCAGGTTTCAGTGAACTCCATATGTTACTGGGTTTTAATTCTTACATTGTAATAACTAATTTCTTCTTTGATTTCAGGATTCCCATTGCCATTGATGTGCTGTTTATAAGAAAGGATGTCATGATGTTTCTGAAGTGGTGTATCCTTTCGATCGTTGTAATTTTGGTAAGAATATGCTCTGTTACTACACTGTAATTAGGTTTTATACACTTGTGAAAACCTTCCTAATATCAAATTGGGCTTTCCTGGGCTCAGATAACAGTGATAGCGATAGCATGTATGTCATAAGGTTGTGGAACATNTCTGGAGCCATGGGCTGCCACAGTGTCTGCAGAGTTTCATGTAAGTGTCTAGCATTGGAGGGTGTTCAACCTCATCCAACATATGTTTGATTGGAGTTAAAATCTTTGGATTTAGGAGGCAAGTGGAGGTCATATTCATACAATTTCTGTACATATTGAAATGACATTTATTTTTCAGATAACAATTTATAAAAATAAAGTTTTGTGTATGCTGTTAAATAATAATTTCCTTGGTAGGTATCAACTCCAGGACCTTTAGAAACCATTCTCCGGCTCATGTTGTCGATTGTTCATGCCTTTGACCATTTTTCAGAAATGATCGAATGGTAAAAGGTTGTGATAATTGTTAACATGAGCTTAAAAATGTGAGCATAAACTTCTGTGTTAGTAAACACAAACCATCATATATTTGTAGTCCTGCATGTGTTCGGCCTGATAACATGGAATGTTATCCTACTATAAGAAACCCTTGCCATCAGGCAAAAGTAGAATAATTGGTGTGTGTATAAGAGACCCACTCATCCCCTGTGCAAAACTGAATCCATTTCCTTGTAAATGGATGGTTCACTTTATAGTACTTGAGAAATATGGTTCATTTTGTTGGTAGTAAGAGTTAGTTACAATATACTTGTTTTCATGTGTGTGATATGGTCAGGAATTTTGTAGGTATTACTTTCTAGTGTATTTGTAGTAATGACGAAGCTATGAGTTGAAGTATGGATACATACCTATGATCTTTCCAGGGTCCTGTGGTTTGGATTGATTCCCAGTACTATGGAAAATTGGTAGCAGCACCTTTGAATATTGTCTTATACAATGTGTTTTCATCTCATGGACCAGATTTGTACGGAACTGAGCCTTGGTACTTTTATATTCTCAATGGATTCTTGAACTTCAACTTTGTCTTTCTGGGAGCCTTAATAGCATTTCCAGCATTGGTAAGTTATGAAATGATGTCCACTAACAAATTCGGTTCCTGTATTGGCATCTGTTCAGCTATGTCACAAAGTAGATTCTTATTCAGTTTATAGGCTCATTGGTTGATATTTGTGACTTCGTCATTAGAGCATTGAATGTATAGGGTGGCCCAAAAGTCACTCATCATTGGGTAAATTATAATATATTTTCAATGTGATTTCCACCATTGTCAAAACATTACTGAAGGCGTGTATCCATGTTCCACAGAATGTTGGACACCATGGCCAGGGAAATGGTCCATTTGCTACACACTCTGTGGCCTTGAACTTTTGTAGCAATTTGCTCACGGTGCTTTGTGCTACTGTGTCTCGCTGCGGGTGCCTTCGATTAAATTCGGCCGTGACGTCTCTGTGGCGTAGCCTTCGTGTCCACAGAGGAGAATGAGTTCCACGCTCTCGTCAGTGGTCAAGATGCTTCACCTACGGGAAGAAAAAAAACTATAAAGCAAATCGCAGACCTCCCCATTGATGCAGGACTTTTGGGCCACCCTGTAGTTGTTAGGCATCTCTGTTCTTGTAATTCATGGGTACCAGAAGTTAATCTTTACTGTTTCATTTATATTATTGTTTACTTGATTTTTTGTTGCANGAAATTGTCTCTTTTCCCTTCCGTTTTAGTACCCAGCTGTAAATCACACGATGTGAGATCATGCATGAAACCCATCTTTTCACACATAATAAGCATGGCTTCAGTATGTCTGTGCTCCCCACAGANAGTGTGTCAGTTTGGTCAGGCTGTNTCTCTTTTCATTTATGTAGTGACTTCATTTTTTTTTAAATTAGGGTTACTTTTTGGTGTGTTCAGAAGCCGAACATACTATAGTGAGTGTACAATTTACATCAAGACAAGAACAGAGCATTGCATGCAATATAAATATCTGCATTCAGATAAATGATGAGTAGGGTAGTAATAGTATTAAACCCCACAATCTCTACTTGTATTTTTTTTATAAATAAATCTTTAATTGACACAATGTGAATTCCTATTTTTTAAAACTTTTGTTGTATATGACTTTTTCCAAATTGGCCTTTCAACCCACTCACTCAACAAATAGAAATTGTTGAGCTGCTCCACATTTTGCATGTAACAGCACTGAGATGTTGTGGCATAGATTTCACAAGGTGCTTGAGGGCATTCAGGAAAATTTATACCAGCCCTTGCAGGTGTGATGGCAGTAATCAGATGCAGAAGAGCTGTTGGCAGTGAAAACGACCATGCAGTTACGATGCAAGGTTTCATGCTGTTCCCTCCATATGTGGTCCTTCCTTATGTGAGGTGCCACTGGAAATGCAATCTGTGTGACAAAATAGCCTTTTTCAGTCCTCAATAAACCAGTGGGTGTGCACCCACTGTAGTCACGGGTGTCTATGAGTGGCTGTCAGCAGAGGTGGGGAAATCGTCAACTGTGGTAGCCCAGTTATGAAATTGTATTATACGGCCTACATGATAAATTTAAATACTGGCTGCCTAGTTTTACTAGGGTATTTATTCCATCAGATGAGAGATGTTTGTCCACCTGCATAAGTCAAGACCACCTTCTTTCAGGAATCAACCAACATTTTGTGGCTGCTGGAGGTTTACTGATGATGTTTATGTGAATTATTTCCTTTTGAAAATTATAATTTCATTTAAGGTGCTGTTGTTTTAGTATCGTAAAGCAAAAAAGCAGCATTCCTATCTGCTGTGTGGCATAATCCTTGGAGAAGAGGTGTTTCTAAAACTCCAGTGTGCATATTCAGAGTACAGAGTATATACAGGATGTGCATAGCTTAACTACGAGTTCTTGGGATCATTTTGAGTCAAAACGTTATAAGAAGCATGCAACAGTTTGTCAAGAAATTGAGAAATGCTATCATAAAATGAAATGCTATAATTAATTTCATTTGTAATTTGTTCATTTTTCAATTTAATTTGAGTTTACATCATTTTTAATAACATTAAGAAATTGCTCTTACTATGCATTGGTTGTGTGTAGGGATGGGTAGGTGGAGACTTTTAAAGACGGACATTTTTTGAGCACTGTTGGTAAATGTAGGCAAAGTGGAAACCTTTTTGATTTTGCATCTTTATGGTTTACTATGATTATTTAAGCCATACCACAGTGGTCCGAATTCACGTAAAAGTGGAACTAATTAATTTTTTGTACTGAAATGTTTTTTTAGCACCCAAGAATCATGGTAAAAATAGAAAAAAAAATTTGGCCCATGGGGGTAGTTTTTAGGGGAGGAGAGGAGTTCGAGTACGCACTTCAAAACCCAAGCGACATTCTTATTAATTTAATGTGTTAAGAAATCAAGGAAAGTAATAGTATCAAAATTTTCCTCCCTACATCCTTCCCCCCTGCAGCTCTCCCCTTCCGAGCAGATTTTTATGAGGTGGAGTTTAACAAAGTTATGCATGTAGTTCATTATGTACGTTTTTTTCGCTCTAGTCTTGCTTGATAAGTAAAATGGAAAAAATGAAGATCAG
>KZ868919.1:29156-43884 GCA_003456935.1 Machilis hrabei | reverse complement strand
GTCGAACAAACTCGATGAACTGAGAGCACGTGTATCACAGAGAACTGCACTTCACAATATGCTCATGTTGAAGGAGGTGTGGAATGCAGGTACGTCGCCTTAACGACCTAAAATTCTGGGAAAATATTACCCGACTATTTGTGTTTCTACCTACAAAATTTGAAAGGTGTACAACAACATTGAGAAAATAGGGTTTGTTCCGCTTTTATCGAGATTCGGACCACTGTGCATATCTTGAATTTAGCATAATATATAGGGCTTTTACAAGCAACTAGCACATAATTTCACATATTTTCATGTAAAATATAATTAGTATCTAATTTTGTTGCAAGACCTCACTTATAGAAAAAATTGCATTTGTCTTCAACATTTTAAAAAGTTCGTAAACATATGATTAGCATAAACATATCCTTCCAGTTGTAATCACCTCCTCGTGTACTACTTTGCCAGCTGTTCAGCGGAGAGCACAAGAAAAAGTTTTACACACCAGAGACCAATTACATTGCAACTTGGGTACCAGTAGTTATCGTGATTTTAATAAGAGTGTACATAAAAACTATAATATCAGATAAAATAATCAACTTGTACTGGATCAGAATTACTAGTCCAAGTAAATAAATAAATTTGATCGGGGGTAGGGTTCTACCAAACATAGAATATGTGTACCAGCTGATGGGAAACACAGTGAAAATAATTCAGTTCAAGATGGTAAGGTGAATAAAACTAGCAGACACGAACGAATACAGTTTAAATAATTTTATTTATAGTGACGCGGATGTCACCAGTTCAGGAGTAGTGTAACTTGTTTCAACCAATAAACATAATTTACAACAAGTACAAGCAATACCCTGAGTATGTAGGTGTAATGGCATGTACTGGATCCAGGTGTATTAACATTCTGTGTCACAATCAAAAGTGTACAGAATACTCCAGTGTAACAATACTGGTAATAAAATAAACTAATGTGAACCTCTTATTACTAATCAAACACCAGACATCAGTCTTACACAATAATAGTTTCAAGAAGTCAATTATAAATTAATTTGGACCAAATAATGAACTGAAACAAGTATCTTCTTGATTAAGTTACACCAATTACACATATGTGAACATTTAATGATAACTAATAGTCACATTTTATGTTTAAAACAATAGTAGTAAATTTTACAATATTTTACCACTTTTTTTTGTTACTCTTTTTACATCATAAAAATGGTTAATCGGTTTATTTTTATTTCTGTTGTAGGTTGTGCTCCATGCATTACTGCCAAAAGTATCTCGATATTCAGGTTGTCTACCGTATTGGTTGAGTCTCATGCCGTTCTACCTGTGGATTGCTGTATTTTTTTTCCAAGCCCATAAGGTAAGAGCTAAAACATTGTAAAAACTTGCAAGATTTTTTTTGCCATCTGAGGGTAGATATTTTTTTCTCCCAACAGGAAGAACGATTTCTCTTTCCTATCTATCCCCTAATATGTCTGTGTGGGGCCATCACTGTGGATGTTGTTCAAAAGCTGTGGTTTAGGCTGTTTTCTTACTTGTGGGGGATTACTGGCTATTATCTTCACTATACAAAATGGTACACAATCATTGTCATTGTGCTTTACATCTTCCTTGGTGTGTCAAGAATTCTTGCAGTGTACAGAGGTAAGTCAAACCACAATTGTACTGTACACTATCTGTAAAAATATTATCCAGATTAATGTTCTGAAGATAAACCTTACTAACATATCTGTTGTTATTGCATGTGTGGCTCAATATTTTTGTGACGTTCATATTGAACATTGCTTGTGTGACTTAATGCACTCAGCTGATTTCCTTGCTCCATCTTTTGTTTGTCTGCTTGCTTTGTGTGAGCAGGCATGTGAAGACCTTTTCATCACATACCAGATCCAGTTTCTTCAGTGATTTAATTATAAGTATTATTTGGTATAGAGTATGTGCTATTGTGCTTATGAAGATATTGTTACGTTACGTTGACAGAAATACTTATATGTAGATATTTTTAACAAACTTGAAGATAGTTCTATTAATATTGTAAAAGAAAGACAGGTTTTACCTTATTTCTTCCAAGAAGAATTGGTGATATTGCGCTTGGATTTACCTCCGGGCTTTATCAAGCTTCAAACGGTTTACAACAGTTGTTCACTAATTGGTCACTTGCTTGGAATGACATGTTTTTATACTGGTTACAGGTAGGTAGCAAGACAAAAACATGGCATTCCAAGCAAGTGACCAATTAGTGAACAACTGTTGTAAACCGTTTGAAGCTTGATAAAGCCTGGAGGTAAATCCGAGCGAAATATCGCCAATTCATCATGGAAGGAATAAGGTAAGGAACTTTTCTTTCTTACACAATATGTCATCCTATTCCAGTTCCCGTCAAAATTTAATCTAGTTCTATTAAGTTAAGTGGTTAAGAAACATACATATTATTTTTTGGGGGGGACAATCGGCCTCAGTTTTATTTATGCTCATCGATTTTTCCTAAACTTTTAGCTCCGAGATCTAGGTATAGCGAATACCATGCTATACAAAATATTTCAACCTCTTATCATGCTAGAGATATTTTAGTTTCCTGCATTGCCATTCTTTTAAATGGACTTCCAGTATAATATTTAATTCATCTGACAACCAGGCATCAGTTCCAGAGACTGATCTTTCTGTACGTAACAGTGACACGTGGAGTTCACTTGACTATAGTTTTGCTCAATTTTATGAGAGCTTTATTTCTCCATAGCAGTGGTGACAGGCAAAGGCACCACTTTCTTTCAGTTATGTGAGAAACTGTGTACGAATGTTAGCATGTAAAGATTGCGAAAATTGCAGCCCTAACCAGGATTGAAGTTCTGACCAATGGTAAATATGCGTAATCCAGTGTGAAGCAAAATTTTTATGATTACTGCATAGATCTGGGGTTTTATACCAGTTAGAGATTTGTGTGTACAGATGGTAACTAGGTGAAAATGAACCAGTTAATTTAGAATCCTATTTCCCTTTTTAGGGTATCATGCACCATTTGATATATTCATGGAACTGAACAAAGTGGCAGCTGAGAATGGACTGATGTCAGAAAAGAACTATAATGTGTGTGTAGCGAAGGAATGGTACAGGTTTCCATCAAGCTATTTCCTGCCAAGTGAAAAGTAAGTTATCCAGTTTGTATACAGTTTTTATTATTGAAATGTAAGTAATTACAAGAGGGAATGTAATTATTGCAGTTGAAAATTATAAGAAATGTTGCTGCTCTTGGCAAAGAAGCAGAACTTTTCGAGTACTGTGGGATGAAATGGTATATAGTTACCACTTTGGTGGAAAAGATTTAAAATAGTGGATGCTGAAACCTTTTTTTCTTTTTATTTAATTTAATTGAAATGGTATTTAAATGCTTAGGTGTTAAATCAATTTAATTACAGATGATTGCTTTTACTAAGATTGTTTTAACATATAATTGAGTGTTGCTGATTGTAAATCTGGTATTGGTTTTATTCTGCTGTCAAATTTGGATTAGCTACATCACCTGCACTGTTGCATTATATCTCTGAACAAACACTTTATGCACTTGCACCAAATTTTGGTAATGTGAGTGAAAACTCATTCAGTAGTTTCTGGTAGTTATCATGTCCACACACGAGAATAATTGTTCATGTAGAACCTTTGTAACTACACTGAACTGTGCTTCTTTGGAAAGAGATGCAAAGGATACCCATGTTGATGTTTAAAGTGGAAGAGTATATTCAGTAACTATTGAGAACAGCAGTGTTTTAAGTTTAAAATAACTACAGCTTTTACTGTTTAATAACTGTTTACTTCAATGTATCAGACAAGACTAAAACAAGATTTTAACAAAACTAAAACAAAACGTCTTGCCTCTGAAGATGTGCGTAGAATGATATTGAACAAATTAACTTATTTTTATACTTAATATGGTTTTCGCAAACAATTGAGAAACACTGTCAAATGTATACATAATTTTTACATTATTTTATATTATACAGTGCCTAGTACACAGTCCGACAACTATATAATGAGACTGATTTTATTTTGACTAAGCTACAAATGTGGTCTATGAAGCAATGTATGTCATCCANATGGCCAACCTTCATCTATAATCTGGCAGCACCCCACGCTAAACATGAAGGGAAATTACGACGTCGTGTTTTGTAGGTAGTGAGAGAATGTTGTCACGTTAGCGGCATGGAGCAGAGAGCGAACATTAAATTCTGTTTTAAACTCGGGAAAAGTGCAGCTGAGACTGTGAAATTGGTGAGACAAGTGTATGGGGATAATTGTTTATCTCTTGCACAGATATTCAGGTGGTATGCACGATTCAAAAGTGGTGTGGAAATGATTGAAGGTGAAGCCAGGCTTGGGCGTCCAATTTCTGTTCGTAACGAGGAACTCGTTGCGAAAATGAAAGAACGGATACAAGAAGATTGTTGTGTGACTGTGAAAATGATGGCAGATGAGTTTGGTGTTAAACTGTCAGTGGAACTTTTTATTTGAGTGTTCTGGAACACCTATGGAAGAGGATTCGCCGAGTCCGGCCTGAGTACTCACCACCAGGCAGTTGGTTCCTTCTTCACGATAATGCACCGTTTCACCGGGCAGTAGCTTTACAGGAATTTTTAGCCCGTGCTCAATCATCTGCCCTACTCCCCATACACTTGTCTCATCAATTCCGCTTTACCAGTTGCACTTTTCCCAAGTTTAAAACAGAATTTAATGTTCGCTCTCTGCTCCATACCTCTAACGTTACAACGTTCTCCCACGACCTATACAAAATGACGCCGTATTTCCCGTCATGCTTAGTGTGGGGCGTTGCGGTGTTGCCAGATTATAGATGAAGGTTGGCTATATGGATGACATACATTGCTTCATAGATGGCATTTGTGTCTTGGTCAAAATAAAATCAATGTCATTATATAATTGTAGGACTGTGTATATACAAGTTTGTGTAGTTTTGACTTAAAGCAAAAACTCCAGGATGAAGGGAATGTGCTTTTTAGATGAGTGTTCTAACTGATTTTGGCTGTTTTAATTCTTGTTTTTTTACCCTTTCTTTAAGCTTTGATTTGCAATTTTTACCTTCCGAGTTTCGGGGCCAATTACCAAAACCATATGCTCGGCAGCAGAATGCAACAATGCTGATTCCATCTGATATGAACGACATGAACAGAGAAGAGCCGTCTAGATATGTAAGTGAATGATGAGATGGAATTAAGTATTTTTTTAGCTTTATGTATCTATTGCCATGTTTTGGTATGGTAGAAATATAGCATGCTAGACAAAAGCAAACCCTTGCAAAATGCATATAATTAATACTTTCTTGTGAAGAACAGGGTATATGCTTCGACATATCAAAACAGTTTGAACTGTTCTGTTTTTCTTTTGGAGAAGTTCAAAACGAGGTGTAGGGAAGCTGGCTACATTACAGAGAGGAAAGAGTCAACAATACTTCATTTTTTTCTTTAATTGTTTATTATCGTAGAATTTAAATGTCTTTAGCTCTGCATATGGTTCAGATATTCTCGCTTGACAATATTTTTTATCCCTTATGGTAGTCTCCAAATTTATTTTTGTTTTATTTAAAACTGAAAAAATATTAATCTGTCAGTAACTTGTAACAGTGATTTGTCAACTTAGTAGTACCTAAAACAACCACCGTTGTCCATCCAGCTGTACACTTTTCAGAATGCAGTGAAGTCAGAATATCTAATCACATGCGTATAAGTAGAAAAGGCTTCTCTGATGGCATCCAAAAATGATTTCACTCTCAAGGTAAGATTAGTCAAACCAACACATGTAATATGTATTGACTGCTCATACCTTGACCTACATGGAAGTAAGTCAGCCTTTATGTTTCAACAATTACCTTTGCAGAAAGCAAAGGTCTGTGATCTTTGGAAACATTGGATTTAGCTAAATTGTCTTCTAGGCCATCTAGGTATCTAGTGGGTGCATAACTTGTAAGGGCCTTTTACTTTTACTCATGGTGGTAACACTTGTTTGGGAACTCATGGCAATCAAATCTTGCAGCTCTGAAACAAATGCAAGTGGAGTTTTTGCTGTGTAGGTCTGGCTCATACTGAGTTTGCAGAAGAAAATCAACTGCATTTTGTGTGCAAAATACTGGGAGTAGGTTTCAATTTCTGTGTCGGATCATGTCACGGAAATGACACTTTTGTTCGTGCCTACATACATTGTGCATGATCCTTGCTTATGAGATGAGGGCAAATTGTGACTTTGCAATAAGCTGTAAACATTAATTTGATTGCCGTAGTGGCAAAGATAACCATATAGCATTTTCTGTCATTTCCAGGTTGATGTTGGTGACTGCCAATTTCTAGTAGACCTCGACATTCCTTGGGAGACTGAACGAGAACCAAGGTACTCGNAGCAAAAAGACAACTGGGAAGTCATCTTTTCAGTTCCATTTTTAATACCTGAGAGGTATGTATGTAGTTCTTAAAGTTATGTCTTGCAAAATTAATTTCAGACAAGAGTTTATCAAGGTTGGCTTTCCTTCTTTAAAAGGGACTTTTTTTTATTTAGAATTTTAAATTAATCTGACTATGGAGACTACTAGAGTAATAAACACAGTTTGAGAGACTGAAAATGCAAGTGGTGCTTTTGATAAATATTTACACCCTGCTGGCAGTTTGCATAGTCATTTTCCTGAATGGCCAACTGTTTCTGGAAAAGGTGAGTTTTTAAATAATTTGTGCAAAGAGTGAGAAAAATGCTAACTGGAACAATAGTATAGTGAGGCTTGTACTGCAAAGTTGTGGTGGTGATAATATTGGTTGGAAAAATAACTTTTCTGCAGTCTTATATATCCAAAATATGTTGTGTGTATTGAGGGTGCCTCATGTCCTCAGAGTGCCTTTCAATGAATCATTGCCCAAGGCAATTGGTAAAATTGAAACTTGGTACTAGGAGCAGACAGAAGAACAAGGTATTAAAGTAAAGAGAGAAATCATTAAGAAAAAGGCAAAAGAATCCACTCCCTCCCTCTCCTGTACATATGCATTTCTTGTTTCTTATCTGTAAGTTGTTGTTTTTCTCAGATTTTTCATAATTTCACTTTCTTCACACTCCTGTCCTTCTCTGTTCAGCTTTCTTCCTTCTCTTGTCTTTGTTCTAAACTTTTTTCTTCCTCTTCCCTTATACCTATAGTTCTTCCTTCTCCCTTCTTTCTACTCTAAAGTCTCCAATCACATGTGTGGACTTATTTTGGGAGAGGTTGGTATCGAACATGTCAAGTATGTTTGATCAGTCTGATAAAGTATTGTTTAAGTTCTACATCTACATCATACGCTTCAATCAACTTAGAAGGTACATGGCAGAGGGTGCACGAGGCACCAGAATTTATTATTTACATCCTAAACGGTTCCAATCTCGAACCAACCTCTGAAAGAATGACCCAAAATACGCATTGTATTTACAACTGGTTTCCCTTAACTTATCTTTACGATCACGCCTACCAATATACACTATCTACCAAAAAGTCACCGGTCACCCCACAACTTTCGGAATGAAGCAAATCATGACCTACCTAATATCGTGTAGTACCCCAACTAAAATATCAATATAACATAAAATCGTCAGCCTGCCCGAATTTCAAATTGGGGTGAGACAACACTTCACACATTTACAGACAGGGTGCCAAAGTCACCCCTAACCCTGGCATGAATTAACTGTACTTTAATTGCGAATGTGTAAAATACACATAAAATTAACTTTTGAACTATGTTATACATGAAGTTCTACACATTTTGATATGTTTACGAAGTCAAAAGCAAGAGTTTCTTGGTAAGAAATTGAAGTTATGTATACCTATGGTACATAATGTTTGTCTTATTTTGAGATAATTTATATTAAAAACAAAAATTGGGTATTATCATAAAATAATTTAAACAAGTGACTTGGTTGTTATTGTTTTTTTTATTATATTGTTACTCCAAACAAAAAATAGTATTGGACTAAACATATTGGTACCGGTAAAGATGTTGGTGAAACGCATTTGGTATCGTGTATCAGAATTGGTTTTTCGTATATCATTGCAACAGTGACAGAGTATAAATTCACACAGGATAAATAGTCTAAGAATTTTAGGTTTCCGACCCAAAAAATTCACACAATCAATGAACTTTGCATATGTTTTGTCCTAGNGCTCCTGATGATCATTCTGAAAGTCCTTGTGTATAGACCATATTGAACAATGGCAGCCGAAAACCAGTTTTTTACAATAATTTTGAAAACTGTGGATTCTTTTGAAAAATTTTTCAAACTAAAGTTATAAAGCATTGAATATCCTACTAAAAAGGTCTTATCATTTTTTCAACAAGTTTCAAGAGAAGCCCACAAAAATTATAAAATTTTTTTTTTATTCACAGCTCTACATAGGTCTAAATTTTCTTTCTTTTTTTTCAAAACGGTATTACTTGTTCCTTTTAGCTGCTCACCCTCAAAATCAAAACCCTTGACTGATAATATTATAAAGTTAAAAAACAAAGTGCGTGGTAAAATGAAAATGTAGCGTGTTTGTGAGATATAATTGCCTTCAGCGTAATATAACTTATGCTTAAACCAGTATGGCTTATCTTGAAACGTGTCGAAAAAATGATGCAAACTTTTTTTGTAGGAAGTTCAATGCTCATTAACTTTTGTTTGAAATATAAAAAAAATTTACTGTTTTCAAAATAATTTTAAAAAAATAAACGTTTTTGGATGCCATATTGGGACTTCTAGTATTATTATTAGGAGTACTAGGACAATATATATGCCAGGTCCATTGTTTGTGTGAATTTTTTTTCCAAATAAAATTATTCATCTAAAATTCTCAGGCTATAAATGTTCTATGCCAAGACATGTCTGTGGGCTCAAATCTGTGTAATTGTTTTTTACAAAAATAATTTTGAAACAAAGAATGGACATAATTACAAGTGATTCATATTTGTTAAGGATATTATAAAATACATGCAACGAATGTGTCTGCCAGCTTACCATTTTCTTGTTTGTCATACTAAATGTATTAACACCAAAATTCATGTTTCTCTGTGGTTCTAGCCACTGTAATTAAACGACAGTAGGTTGTACGTCTATCACTACGTACACAGTTCACTTTGTACTGTTATAATGTGATGTTAAGAACATGTAGTTGTGTTACACATGAACAAAGTAATGTTGCAAGTGCAAAATGTTGTGTTATTGACATATCACAGCTTAGAATGTTGTATCCTCTGTGAATGGCATGTGGACTTTTATGCTGCAAAATCAATATTTAGCAGAGTAAAAAAAGTTTGCACCTCTTCGTGACTGAACTTTCAGAGTACATNTTTTCCTCTTTCTGCACTCACCTATTGCACCAGTTGGTATTGTATGAAAAGTCTTTTTCTCTCTCGTTGTACACATTTTTAAAGTCGTAATTTTTCCAAAATGTTCAGTTGTTCAGGGAAATGACTGCATTTTAACCAGCGTGTCAGAATNTAGCAAAAGTGCCACTTGTATTTTTAAATTGTATTTCTCACCTTGGTATTCTTTATTGTGACACAAGAATAAACAAACCTTTCACACTGATATAAATTCTTAATAATTACGTATGCTCTTATGTGTACATGTATTAGAGATTTTACCAAATAGCCTATTGAGGAAGAATATGCATATGTACTGTTGATACTTACAACTTCCTTTTTAGGTCAGACAAATTGCTACGTGCATTTTATATTCCTGGATTAACAGAAGCATATTGTTACTATGCCCCGTACAATCTGCTACGATCGACACGTTTAAAGCTAAGAAAGAATGGATAGGTGAGTGATTATTGTTATTACTAAATGTATATTTGGAAAGAAGCTAATAAATGTTTTGCAAAACTGTATAAGAAAATAATATAACTTGATATTGCCAACACTTAAAAATAAACCAGTTTATTCATGAAACACTTCATTACATCGTGTGTTGAGTTGTGTTCTCAGAGCTCATGTTTTAGACTTCAAAATATATTTTTTTAGTCGTCGTGTAGATACTGAGCTCCAGTGAACTTTGGAAGGGAATTTAATCTACTNATTTTTTTATTAGCAGTAGTGGTTAGGGTAGATACAAGGGCTATTTTTGTTTCAGGTTCTGTTAGGTTGGCAATGGATGCTGTCATGGTTACGTTGCGCTTGCGCAGTGGTGTTTAGTAATGTATCTGTCAGCACCTCCCAAACGGGTCAGCCATTACGTGGCGTTGTTTTGATGTGAGCACTGTTTCATCATGGCTACTATCATCGAGGCTCAACCAAATGCGAGATTCGTTCTGTGATCCGTTATCTTCAACGTGAAGGCAATTCTGNGGCTGGAATTCATCGAAGATTGTGTGTTGTGTACGGGGAAAACATTATGAGTGACAGTGCAGTGCGAAAGTGGTGTAGGATTTTACGAGAAGGACGAACTGATGTCCATGATGAAGGGGGTCAGGGAAGGACGTCCGTAGCAACAGACGACATTGCCGACAAAGTGAACACTGGTTAGAGAGCGCCGCCGGTTCACAATTTCTGAACTGTTTGCTGAATTTCCTGAAATTTCTCGATCAGCACTTTATGACATTGCCTTCAGCTTGAAGAAAACGGATCACAGAACGAATCTCGCATTTGGCGGGAGCTTTGATGATAGTAGCCATGATAAAACAGTGCTCACATCAAAACAATGCCATGTAATGGCCAACCCGGTTGGGAGGTGATGACAGATAGATTACTAAACACCACTGCGCAAGCGCCACATCACCATGACAGCTGAGTATCCATTGCCAACCTAACGGAAACTGAAAAAAAATAGCCCTCGTATATTAATCATAAATGTAACAGTTTACACTTACTCTTAAAATTGTATTTTACTAGTTGAGTTACCTGACTTTCCCCACATTGAATAAGTAGATAGTTAACCATTGGATTAAAGAAATTCTGTAAAGATTCATCAAACATCTTTTCTCCATTATGTTTGTTTATCAAGCTCATCTTATATTTCTTAAATGAAAATCATTCTTTTTCACTTATGCAAAGTGGAAAGCTCATCAATCGTTTTCCAACAAGCTAAAAAATACATTTGTTTCAGCCATTCTTGGTTCATATTGACCCTCAGCAAACAGTAAACCATTCTGCATGATAAAACCTTTTCAGTAAAAAATAAATTTTCATGGAGCTCTTGATGTAGCATAACAGGTTATGGCATCACTAAGAATAATAATATGTAAATATCAGTTATACCAGGTTCTTTTTCATATGTAACCTGCAAAGTAATACCAGTTACCAAAACAACAAAAATATTATGAAGGGGAGTTGAAGTGATACATGTGAAACGCTGTCATTGAAAATTTACAGGCCCACACACTGATAGTGTTCAGCTTTTTATGATACCTGAATAAGATTACCTATTTGCTGGAATTAAAAATAATAAAGCTTGATTGAAGTGCTACGCATTTAAGCCAATCATCTGTCCAGTAGAATGTTTGGACATTAAGCCTATGCTCTGTTAACACTAATTTGGCAACAACTGGAATTTCTTGATTTACTGTTTGGAATACCACAGTAATTATTCATATATTTTCAGCTAGATCATATAGCAATATACTATCAATATGTGGGATTTTGAAACTCCTTTATTGGCCTCCATCAAACAGTTTGTGTTACGTGGAATTATGAAATGTGAAAACATCATTACTTTTTATAAGATGCACACTATCATATCAGAATAATGTGACCACCCCCTGAATCATACTGAACCTGCCCGGCACGTCACAGAATGCACGTGACAAGGTCGACCAGAAGATTAGATAAGCTGCCGGCCAGGACAAATGAGCCATTGTGTGTAACGCGAGCAAAATTGGCAGAGGAAGTGATTTAACAGTCGTTTAATAAGGAATGATCATCGGCTACCGAGCCAGGGGTTGGAGCACCTCTGGTACACCGAATACCTCATGATGTCATAACTGTGGAGCCCCAAAGGCCATTGATCCCAGAGGAGAACGTCGCTTCCGTTTCCTGGTAAAGGGCAGTCGACGCACAACAGTGCAGCAATTGACAACTCAAATGAACGCTGGGGCACCGTGGCACGTGTCCGCGTAACAGGGGAGTGAACCCTGTTGCGCATGGGTCTCTGGAGTTGATGCTGTGTGAAGGCACCCATGTTAACGAAGGTTCATCGGCAATGACGCCTGCAGTTCACACGGGACTATCGTCATTGGACAGTGGAAAAAGGTTGCTTTCTCCGTCGAATCCAGGTTTCTACTCCACGGATGTGACGGGCGGTGGCGTTTCCGGCATCAGACACAGGAGAACCAACANCNGGGCGTGCTTAAGTACAGGCCTGCGGTGGCAGTAAGCATGTTTGGGGGATGTTTTCCTGGTATGACTGGGACCGCTGGTACCTCTGGATGGGCCCCTGAATGCCAATGGCCATCGTCGTGGACCACTTGCATACTTTCTATTGCACGTTTACCCTGGTGGTGATGGTGTCTACCANCAGGACAATGCGCCCTGCCACGTCGCTAAGGTGGTGCGTGACNGGTTTGAGGAACATGACAGCGATATCTCCGTTCTCCCTTGGCAGCCGAAATCGACCGATCTAAATCCAATAGAACATTTTGGGACCATTTGGATCAACAGGCGTGAGTACTCATAACCACTTAATCTACGGGACCTCCATGCTCTGCTGCAGTTCGAATGGGCGTGTGCCTCCGGCTACCTTCCAGGGTTTCATTGTATCCATGCCACGCCATCTCGCCGCTGTCACCCGGGCCAAGGGTGGCTATTTCCATTATTAGGTAGGTGGTCATATTATTGTGATACGGCAGTGTATATGTATCTAGGTATTGTTGAACATAGATTTTTTTAAAGTTTGTATCTAAAATTTCATTTTAGTGCTAATAAATACACTTCTAAAATATAAACTGTATAGTTGTGTGAAAGATTGTAGTTAACTTAATTTCATGAAATGGGTTTCTCATGCATTTGAGATTCATGCATTGTATTGAATGGCTGTAGGAATTTAAACTATTCATATCTCATTGAAAAGGTCTTGGTGATGTAAGAGACAAGAAAAATAGTAATAAACAAACATTTTCATCAGTGTTATCTTGCAACTTTTGCATTAATTTTTTTTATTACTTAATTATTTGTGGGGTTAAAGTGTTGTTACTTGCCCTGTGTACATAATTTAGAGATATGGTATGATATGTACAGTTCCTACTTAAGTTGATGCACTGCCCCTAATGCTGTTTGATGATGTAACTAGAAATATCATAATGTACTGTGCATATAAATGGCAAATAGAGATTCTTTTTTATGCATAATACTTTATAGGGTGAATTGACAGATGGTGTACAACTAACAGACTGCATACATTCAAAGGTTCGGATGTCTAAAATGATTCATTATACCACCTAGATTGTAATTGGATTGCTAATTTCTTGATAATGTCAAAAAGGTTTAAAAATGTCTCAATTGTATGAAATTTAACACCATATGCAGTGCGACTGTTCATGCTGCCAATACATTTAAAGAATCTAAAAAAGAGTACAGCATCTAAAATTGATAACCTGATATTCATATAGTATTATCAGTAATTTTAATTTAAATTGATTTTAAATATACAGGGTGTCCCATTTTAATGGCCCAGGGCCGATAACTTTTCAGATTAACAGTTTCATGAAAAATGTTTCAGACAAAAGTTGCTAGGTTTTGACGGGTCAAATGATAGTGACCTTGAAACCAATTTTCAATGTCAAATGAAGGTCAACCTTGATTTTTTAAAGGGAATTACATATTTTTTATTTCAGATTCGTATTCTGCGGGAAAAAATGCGTAACTTTTGCAGGAAACATTTTTCTTCAAATCAAATAATTAATCTGCCCTTTTCAGGGCTACGTGATGTGCGAAATCCGATCGTCAACCTCCACGTGGTGCACATTGGGTAACGCTAATGTCGACGGTAGTTAAATAAATCAATAATACATTTTTTACAAATAGTTNANTCTAAATATTTNNNAGTTCTCGAGATATTGGCCTGAAATATCATAATTTATAGAAAAGGTTTAGCAACCTCTAGCAAGAAAAAGCAGCATTTTGAAGAAAAATGTTTCCTACAAAAGTTACGCATTTTTTTCCAGTTAAATACGAATCTGAAATAAAAAATATAGAGTTCCATTTAAAAAAATCAAGCTTGACCTTCATTTGACCTTGAAAATTGGTTTTAAGGTCAAATTGAAGGTTACCATCATTTGACCCCTTCAAAAACTAGCAACTTTTGTCTGAAACATTTTTCATGAAACTGTTAATCTGAAAAGTTATCAGCCCTAGGCCATTAAAATGGGACATCCTATAGATATAAGCCCAGTCCCTCTGAAAGATAGTGAATATTGACATGAGAGTTATTTGGTATTTGCTATGACATGATATTAAGATAAAACGCTGGCTTTTTTGAAGATTTTATATAATACATTGAAATCACCACAGGGGGCTGTGCATTAGGGTGGAGTGAAAATATCGAATTTTGTACTACGGCAATGGGGTATATGTCAAAAGTTGTGGATACCAGATGGCATCCCTCCATTTATAGTGAAAAGAGTAAGCAAAGGGTTAATTAAGCCTCTATCTTACATAATTAATTTATCTTTTAGGGAAGGTGTCTTTCCTAAAAATCTAAAGAGAGCTAAAGTAGTCCCAATTTTAAAAACTGGTAATAAGAA
>KZ868918.1:138205-157235 GCA_003456935.1 Machilis hrabei | reverse complement strand
TTTCGTTACGTTACTCGCAGAAACCGTTACATTCTGTTACACTAACCAATACCGGTACAGGAGATACCATTGTCCAGTAACGTTATTAAAGTACTGGAACGCTTTGTGTAACGGAACTAGTCCCCTCAATTGTATTTTGTAACGTAACTCGGTTTAGTTACGTTATCCGTCCCTGCTTACAAGACAGGCACGTTACCACAGTGCTACGGAAAACCAATGTAGAAAACTGTTTCTTACTGAACACAGTTCGCCAGTCCTCTTTGACAATGCAGCGTTGTCATATCTCGTCCAACATTTAATAACTTTTATGCAAAAACTATGCATCGCCCAGCATTTTGTAAGAGGACTTTATTGCTCAATATTCATCATAGAATCAGCCCATGGAGTATGTGGGTGCAAATTTTCTGACATCCTGTATACTTATTCTCACATTTAATGTACTTTATGTGTGACACAAAATACTACATTCTCATAGAAAGTGTACCATATTGTTGTATAAATTTACAGTTATCTTAATGGAGCTGCTAATTTTTTCAATCCACCTTTTCAATGTAGGTTTGACCCAAACTCTTTAAGGCTCATCTAAAGCTCGAAACATTTCCCTACTTGCTCGGTGCTAATATTTATATGTTTGAATAACAGTTGTGCTTTATTATAAAATAATTTTTTTTTGCAGTGCATTGTGTGCTACCCCTGTAGACAGTCTCAAAGTATTTACACAGCATAGCAGTTTAGAGACATATGAAAGGGGAGATGCAGTATCACTGTGTACATACTTTGCACAACCTAAATTAGTAGCAAAATTCTGAAAAATGCATCATCTATAGTCATTAGGTATAGGTTCAGTTAAGATGGGTACCGACAAGTTGGCCTAGTCGTTAGAGTGCTCGCCTCCTGATCGGGAGGTCCCGGGTTCAAACCGCGGGGCCGGCTCCTAGCCCTGGGTAAAAANGGTTANCCTACGAGTCTGCCTGTGAAGCACTCCACACTAAGGTATGATCGTAGGCGTGTTCCGGGAGGCACGTTAAAGGCGGGTCCCANCGATAAGTGTTCGATGTAAAAGATCCCACCTCCGGCTATGTGTCGGCTGAGTGGCAAAATTCAGTTATCCTGAAGCGTCATTACGACGCGGATGGGGTCTCCATTAGACCTGAGATGTCATAACAATGGGACCATAATCCAATAGCAATAGTTATGATGGATGAGTAAAATATTTTCCCAGGCATCAGTTTGATGGCAGTTTGCATTCGTGCCTCATTGCTGTTCTGGTAAATTTACTATCCACAATGTAAGTGGAAATCTTAACCTCATTCCCAGTGCAGTACTTGTTAATCTATATTCCCTGTTAATATTGCCATCTAATCAAAAGTATAAGTGAATTTAAGTAAATTAAGTAGTGTTAGGCAGTTAGGCTAACTATGAATTTCTTGTTTTCTCGTAATATATATGCTTCTATTAAAACAATATTTGAAGTTCGTCTCAGTCTTAAAGAACTATACATTTTAATTTACTTTCCACATTTCAGAAGTGGCTCAGAGTTCTACGAACGTCTACCTACGGATGGCTCTCTAGGAGAAGATTTGGACGAACCAGTGTCGCCGTCTTTTCCGGATGATGCACCTCTGAGTCCAAGTGATGACAGTGATATATATTCGCATGTAGATATGTACGGCCAAGAAAATGGTGAACATCTAGTCAAACCCAGTGAGATAAAGAACCGTCGCAAATTGAAGCAAGGTAAAAGAATTTTTATCTGCATTTTTTTTTTTTTNTTATTATTATTTTTTTATTATTATATAAGCTTGTCAGTACTATTTTCATCCCACATGGTATGATGTCTACTTAAGGTACTTTGAAGTTAATACTGCTTCTTCCATTCTGTCACATAAATAGAAAGTATACTTAACTGTGCAAAGTACATATAAAATGTGTGCTTAAGGGATAATTTGTAGAGTGGATAATCAGAGTACTATGAAGACCTCTTTTAGGGATGTGCACACCTGGCATTTCCAGTTCATATCATATTCCATTGTTTTAATGAACATAAACTTTTTGTATTTCAGTTTTGAAAAAAATGTTTATCGTGCCAATATTTTAACCCTCGTCAATTCTCAAACACAAAATACGTAACACTATGCGAGATGTAGCTTATGTCCAAACACTAGGCTCTCTCAGCTACCTAAAAGATGATGTGCAGCCCAAGTATAAAAAATGTGTTTCCTGATAGTTGTGTTGCCCATCACCCTCAGTATTAGATGTCCGAGACCAGATTTACAGTGACGTCTTTTAAATAGTGAATGTTAAACCTGTTAATTTAAGCAGCTGATATATCCAAGTGACCATCCTGAAAAACCTGTTGCTTTCTATAGATGGATGGCATTTTAAGAATCATCTGTAATAAGTATAATTTCTGTAATGTCGTATTCTTTAGACAAATTCCATAGATACAAAAAACTTCTTTACGTTGCAGAATCTCCTGTGCTGTTCTAGGTAGAGGATGGACTATTTGAGAGAAATTGATAGTGGATAAGTTCTTAATAAACTTGTCATACATTGCTGAAATCTGCCGTTTTAGATCTCTAATTTCAATGTAATTATACCCTATGTTGCCGTTTAAAAAAACAGCGACGATATCACATAAAAGCGCACTTTTAAAAAATATTTACGTTACGTCACTATATTATTCTTTTAAAACTAAGCAAGATTTGTTTGAAATTTTTTTTTGTATCTTTAAAAGTAAGAGAAATATACAAGTATTCTCATTTAGGTGCCCCACCCTGTATAGTAAATAATGTTGCCTGTTTGATATTAAATTCAGTTTCGTGCAAGTTGTACTTTGTTTCCTTAATAAGTAATTTAGTACTAATAGATTCTGGTTCAAAGCAATATATGAAAAGTGTACAACATCTGTATTAAATTTATTTCCAGTAGGTTATTGTACTGCTAAAAGTTATTCTTTGTTTATGTAATAAACATCTATGAAAATTAAATACAGTTAGTGTAGTATACATTTAGTTTTCATCCTAGTTTGGGATGGTTTCAGGTTATTTATTTAGCATGATACTGAAAACTGTAATTGTGTAACCTTTTTATAAGGTCTAGTGTGGGTTATGTTAGTATTGCGAGTTTTCTCATTGAGGGAACTTGTCCAGCAAAAAATGCTTTTTCCAGAATTTTTTTTCCAGTTTAACATAATGGAAAACTAGAAGGGTATTTATTAAAAAGCCTGAGCTATAGCACAGAGATTGGTAGTCAGTGCACAATATGTTTTGCTATTAAGTGTACATGGAAATCTGCGAGTTTGTATGAGTACAGTCCTTTTGTTTCTGAAGGCTTGGTGATGTGTATCTAGCTTTCAGGTCTAAAGTCTTGGAAGAGGTGGATGTTGGTGTTTATTGTTATAATAAGTAACAGTATTGTAATTACTGATGCACAATGCATACCCTGATTTTGGGAAAAGAGAATTGGAAAATAAACTTCGTTCTGTGTGAGATTTTATTGTGGTATCTATCAAAACTAACAAAATACAGACCTTGGAGTTAGTACTAAATAGCCAAAAGATGTGCAAGATTGTCAAGGTTCGTAGAAACTGAAGGATAGACAACTGTTGTGTGACCAGTTTTAGAGTGTTTGATAAACTGCAAAAAGGTATTCATAAGATGATGGAAATAAACTAAAGCATCAGACAATTTATATTAGAAAAGAAGCTGTTGTGAATAAAGTGCACTTGCCATTTTATTAGAGACAGAAGTTAAAATAGGCATTTATGCATTAGACACTAAGAAATACAGTATTACTATTTGAGGTGGGTTGAGGAAGAAGGACACAGGTCAAATTGAAACTGAAGAAAAAAAGACACACACACACACACAGGCCTCTTCCAAAACCCACATCAGTTGATGGACTTCCACCATACAGTGTCTATAGTTGACAATAAAATCTACATTTACAGCAAATTGTGACTTGTCTGTATTCATAAATAACCATTTCTTTTAGACTATATGAAAATATTTCATGGCAGACAGTGGTCATTTTGAATCAACATTTTTGATTGAATTTGTATGAATATTTAGAGAGTTGAAGAGCTTCAATGAAAATTATATTTTACTTCTTTAACATAACGAGAAGAGTTTTAGTAGACAAATTGAAATATATCAGTGGCAGATTTGGCGATGAACACGCAAAAAGTAAAAAAAAAAAATGAATAAATAAATTAAATTCAACAAATGATGAGACGGTTAAATTTTACTGAATTTATCGGTAATGTGTTACCTTCAATTATTTAGTCCACACAAGGAAATGAGCATAAATCATACTAACAGTAAGTGTGAAAATGGTCAATAATCGTATAAACCAGTAAGGGATTGACTTACACAAGCGGATCCATTCCGCCTGACCTCCAGGTTTCGTACGCCGTACCCTCCAACCAGTATTCCACTCACACATAGGACAAAATACACGTTCTACTCGTCCCTAACCTCGGCTGCATTTGGCAGCGGCGTTCAACCGCCTGCATCAGTGGAATGAAGTTTTTTTTTAATTCTCAAAAGAATGTATATGTACAAAAAGTCTACTCAGAATGAAGATCGTATTAGTAGTCTTGCATTTTTATCATTTGAAAGAGAAAAATTTGCGTCGTTGAGAGAAAAATAAGATTTGTATAGTATAGTCATGCAAAAATTTGCTTCAAAAATGAGAAGACTCGACTTCATTTACAAGTAAAACAAGAGGCATCAGAATTTTCAGTTTATATTTGCAAATAAATCTACATAATTTTGTCATATTACTATATTGGATTTTTTTTAGTACTCATTTTGTCACTAACGATTTCTGTAACACATACCTGAAATAATTTGAATATGTTTTTGTTAATTTTTGGATGATGTTAAATTAGCATGTGCATACTTCATGTTTTGATCATTTAGCATTTCCGGTAAAACTAGCGATGAGTACCGAAAAAAGTCGCGNCTCACCTCTGAAATATATGGCTTAATTGAGGTGTAAGTAGTAAATGTACATTGCAGACCTAAACAACCCCAAATGGATAGGAATAATGTGATCTGTTTCTTGTTGTACAGAATAGAAGCATTGTTTGTTGGATAGGTTCTGTATCAAGTAATTCATACACCTTTGTTAAGTCATCTATTCTTCTTCTTCTTCATACTTCATTCTTCTTGGATTATGATAAAGTATGTTCCAACACGGTTGTCATTGTGTAGGAGCATTCTTCATTAGAGTATTTTGTATTGCTACTTTTGATTTAGTTAAACTTATCCAGTATTGGTGGTTTTCATTTATCTATGCATATAGCTTGTCTGAGGTCGTGTATTTTCTGAACGTCTTATTTTCCCTAAAGGTTTTGGTGTTTCGTTTCTTATTAACTCTTGCATTTTCTTTATTCATATTTTTCTTTCCCCCAATGTATTGGTTTTAAGTGAACATCACTGATTTATTTCCAGTATTCAGGATCTTTTTGTCTTCACTCAGAATCTTTTTATTCATAGAGATACGTCATTTTTTTTTCCTTTGTACTTGCTGGCTGTTTCATTTAACAACCAGCAAAACAAACAAAAATATTAGCTCTGCTCAGTTTGTATTTTCTGAATCACAAAGACTTGATGTGAGTAATTGGTTTCCAGGTGAATTTTTAAAGATTTTCGACAACTTTTGTAGCAGAGTAGAGCAATTTACTTATTTTAGGCTTCACTTTTTATCTACTTAAAGGAGAAAAAATAATCATGAATGGTTTGCATATCTGATCTCCCTGGCTTATCACTAATTAAAAATAGTTTAGTCACCGTGCTGACAATGCATTTTTGGTCAGCTGCACTCTAACACAATGTCTTGGTTATCAACTTAATTCTTAATAAAACAAGACCATGTTAAAATCAGTATTTACACGTGTGCCATGCGTTTTGAAAATGGGAACTGTGGAGGTGGTAGATGAGTGCTGTTATGATCAGTTTTCATCCACTTTCACAGACTTTTATAATAACTGTCTAAAGGAGTCATTGGACAATGTTAACAGCTTCATAATGTGACAGACCCATAATTAAACGATTCTAATTTGCTGTTGTGGTCACAGTCACTAAATTGAATTAAAGTTTTGAATTTCCAATATAGCTTTTTATGCTTCTGTACTGTATAAGGAACAAATGCTCATCCTTCTGCAAGAGTGGTCCACTGAAGGGAACAAATATCAGACACTTTGAATGACAATTTGGTGGGCAGTATGAAAGGGTAAAACAGTATCAAGGAAACTAAAATTTTAAACACGAGGGAAAATAAGCATGATCAGAATTCTGTGTAGCTTCATCTGGAATTGCTAAACCATATGTTTTCCCTCCGGGTGACTTTACAGGTCACGCATATAATGTCAGTCTTCAATTTCGAATTTATGCAAGAGAAACTTCTGATGCTAAGTACTTTTATCGAAAGAAAAAAGAAGAGAGAAAAACAGTCTGCTCCAAATATTAGAAGAACTTTAATAAATTATTTTTTCTGTGTCTTGAAATCAAGGGATGAAAGTTTGATGGACAAATTAATTTTAAAAATATGTTTATAAAGCTTTCTTGTTTTTGCCTGTTACAGGCCATAATTTTGTATGTATTCAGATACCCTTTGGTTGCTGTTTTCCTAAAAACTTAATGTCACTCACTTTGTTTTGAAATTTGGACTCTGTAAAGAAGTTGTTGTTTTTTCACACACACGTGTGAGTCCTATCAAGTAATTACTTGAACTCATAGTGTGGAGCATGGGCTGGCAGCACTGCTACGTGGTACCTAGTAGCGTAGGTGTGATTCGATGCAAGTCCTATCTGTGTCATTGTGCATGGCAGCAGTTTATAACAGAGATTTTACAGTCTGTCGTTATCGTAACTGATCTCGATTTAGAAGAGTGAACAAACATTTCTTGTGAAACAGGGCAGAAGAGGGTCTGAAATTCAGAAAATGTTTGCGTAAGTTTATTGGGATAATTCAATAAAAAAATATGTTTAGTAGACGATAAAGTTTTTTTTTTCGAGGACAGAGGTGTGATTTATGATGTTAGGAATGAACAAGCAGAACTAAAAAAAAATTAGAATGGTGGTTAGAAGTATTGCAGAGAAAGTGCAAATTGACAGAGAAACCATAGCAGAGTTTTTATCCCAAAACTTAGCTTGAGATAAGTGTGTAAAGAAATGGTTCCAATAAACCTAAAGAACAAGCAAAAACAGTGAAGGGTAGAAAATCATCATGACCAAGAAATATTGGATTTCAACATAAAAAAAAGACTATACTCTTTCTCCCCTCCTCCCTTGATTCCAAGGATGTAGTGCTTCAGGAATTTGCTATTCCAGGGCAAACTATAAACCATGGCTGCTACACTGAAGTGCTGAAAAGACTTTGTGAAATGGTCAGCAAAAACGACCATAACTTTCTGGGGAATCAAACGGAACTTGCATCACGGCTATGTTCCACTCGCACGGCACTGACTGTGGTGAAGTTTTCGACGTAGACATGATCGATCAGCTGTGCTTTCAGTATCCTCCTTATTCACCTTACCTATGCCAATACGCCTTTTTCCTCTTTTCTTTGCTGAAAAATACGTTAAAGGAATACATTGTCATGTCAGTACTGACATCCAGAATAACATAATGATAGCTTTAAAAAGTAGTTCTAGAAATGTTGTGTGGGGTGGAAGAAATGCTGGCTTTCATGTTTAGTGTCTGAAGAAAGCTACTTTGAAGGGAAACACACTGATGATCACCACTGAGGTACAAACCAGCATGGGCGTCGTCATAACTTTGCCAACTAATTATCAGGTTTCACACATGTGTCGTCCAGACAAACCTTCCTGATATTTGTTTACTTTATCAACAACTGGTTGAAGACGGTGTTTACAAGTACCTCAATAAATAGATTAATTAAAAAAAATTAATGGAAAGATTTAAAGACACTAAAAGGCAATAATCAGGATCAGCATTCAAAGACAAATTATTTTCAGTAATAAACTTCCATGTACTCTGGTAACAAGGCTTTGTGTGACTTTGAGTTGAGGGTGTGTTGTATTAAAACCCTAGGCTTTTATATTCTTCTATTGTTGGCACATGTCTTTGCTGGTGGTCTAATGATTGTATTCTAGTACTATTGAAAAACTATAAAATATTTCGCCTTCCTTTCTGAAATATAGTAATTGTATGCACTATCTAAGGTTTTGGAACAATTTAACTAGGAAGAGATAGACAAAGAAATACCATGAGAAATTGTGTATGTATCTCAGTTATGTTAAAATCCAGTTTAATTCTTCAGTTCACTTATTTTGAGTATGAGTGTGTTTGTGGGTGAGTGTTTGCAGGTGTATTTCAGCCCTGTTGTACACATCTGTGACAAGAAACTGTAATTATGTGCATGTACTCCTTAGCAGTGTGTCTGAAGTGTGTGGGTGGGTGTGGCCATGGACGTACATTCAATTGTACGTACATGTGTGATTTGGTCCACATGAAAGAGGAAGTGTGAGTGCATTGTATTGACTGAAGACTCACACTGAAATACGTATGTACAGAACTTGGTCCTCTCCTTTACAGAGTTATTTCGACAGTCCTATCCCAGCACAGAATCACTTCCAACGGCGTTTTCTGCCCGTACTAAAGTTGGTCCACCTCACCCCTCTGATTTAGAACTGTCATATCCATCTCTTCCACCGTATCCTGGACTCACTTCCTCGCCCCCACCGTACAGTTTTGTGGCTCGTGATTCTCATGCCGACATGGGTTCTCCTAAATTAACGCAGCGCGACTGCCCACCCCCTTACAGTGCTTCGACAAGGAGTAAGCCGTTCACTGTTTCACGTCACCACATTTTTAAAGCCGAGAGCCTTAATTTAGAAATGGCCAAGTCCCAGACTGAACGAAGATCTGCTCAACTCTCCAGAGAAAGGGGTGAATATAATAACATATATTTATCTTCCATGCTTTGTACATGTTGAAATCTTGTTTCTGCTAGCATTGGCATGTAAATTGTTTTTTTGATTTCCCAGGCTCAGCTTAAGTTATTGGCTAGTTTTTACTATCACTACTTGTATTGCCTATGAAACTGTCTAGTAATGCTTTTGTTTGAGCAGTTGAATACATATCTTTATTCGTGGGATTTGATAATGGCACAGAATGTTACAGAAACTATTGTAATAATTGTATATTTCAGTAGTAGCTAGAAATCTGGACTTCTCCTTCTGCCCATCTGAAGCTTTCATTACTCTTCACTGCCCTTAGTTTATTTCCTCTCTCAGTTGCATATTCTTTATTTCTCCCAATACTCATTATTTAAAATTATTTTTGTGACATGTTTATATAATGTTTCAGAATTTGTTTAAGGTTTTATTCATGTGTATAATGTATACTTTTAAATTGAGTACAACTTCTAGTTGCAAAAACATTAAATTACCTTAAATAATTATTAGTACTCTTATGATGGATAAAGTGGACAGCTTCGTATTCCTCTCAGTTGATATGCTGGTTCTTCTTCTGTGGATAGCTTCATCCATTCCCCACAGTTCCTTTATTATCAAGAGTCGTTTTTAGTGTCAATAATGTTGAGGTCCAAAACACATCTGTCCATGCCTTTGTCTGGGTTTTGATCAATGGCAGCTCGTGCGCTAAGAAGCCAAAGAAGTACATTGTGTAGCAGTTACTTTTTATAATAACAGATTTACAATACACCAGAATTATTGGTGAAATCGAAACATGGCTTCGAAGTGTATCATTTGCTTACAACACATGACACTAGTTTTTACAGTTGTGATGGATTTGTTTGCAACATAACCTTAACACTGAAACTGAAGTACACTCATATAAACAGCGATTTTGTGGTATTGTTGGGTTTGTTTCACAATATTTGAAGGAAATTTGTGTGGTTTTCAGATTGCCGAACTTTCAAAACATTACCACTTAATCCATAGTAATTTAAACTAGTACAGTTTAGTGTCCTTAAACACTAGAAGGTATTTTTTTAATCAAGAAACTTGTAGATTGAGTTAAGATAATATATACATGAAAGCCTGTTGCTTTGGGGAGGACATAGGCTGAAAATTGTTAATTGCATTTTGTGTACAGTTTACACATTGTACTATGTACCAGGTGTATGCATAAGTGTTTTCTGGTTTCACTAAGAGATGGCGCCAGCGAACAGTACGCAGCGTATGAATTGGACACATACGTCAGTTTGTTCGTCTGACATTAACCTAGCAACACACACAAGTTGAGTCCGCCAAACACTAGCGTCTGTGTTGTATCGTTCAGTGATCATGTCGACGTTTGTGCCTGAAAAAGAACATTTGCGGCACGCATTGCTTTTCTTATTTAATCAAAAGAAAAAGGCTGTGGAAAGTCATCGTTTGCTGGTAGAAACATATGGTGAACACGCTCCATCGATTAGAACATGTGAGACATGGTTTCGACAATTTAAACGTGGTGATTTCAATGCGAAAGACAGTGCGCGCTCTGGTAGACCACAAAAGTGCGAAGACGAGCAACTGCAGCCGTTACTGGATGATGACCCAACTCAAACTCAACAGCAATTGGCAAAAGCATTAAATGTGTCACAAGAAACAATCGGCAGAAGTTTACGAGCATTGGGGAAGATCCATAAACTCGGTAAATGGGTACCACACGATTTGAATGAACGGCAAATGTGCTGTCTCGCGCAGCAAAACCAGTGAAAGACACCTTCAAATCGCTTGGATGGGACATCCTTCCGCACCCGCCGTACTCCCCCGACCTGGTGCCATCTGACTATCACCTCTTCGCATCAATGGGGCACGCGCTCGCAGAGCAGTACTTCAGCAATTTCGAGGACGTTCGAAAATGGCTCGACGAATGGTTTGCCGCAAAAGACAAGCAGTTTTTATGGCATGGTATTCATAACTTACCTGAAAGATGGGCGAAGTGTGTAGAAGCCGATGGCTAATATTTTGAATAAACAAAAAATTAATTTCCCTTGAAAATTACGTGTTTTCTTTACCACAAAAACCGCCAAAAACTTATGCATACACCTGGTATATACTACCGGAATGGATAAGTATTTATTTTTTAATTTTAGATTGTTATTTTTTTACTGATTTTAACTAAGCAAATGTTAAATGATTCGTCATTCATTACTGTTTTGTACAGTTAGTGCAAACGTCTGTGCCTGTCCAATTATGTCTTCACTTCTAAATGTACAAGAGAGTACCAGTATGGCAGTCCATTGATAGTTTTGTGGATCCATGATAAGAGTTTAACAGTGGTGGAGCGATAAACATGCAGGTCTTGCAGTAATGGGTATACAAACAATAAAAAATTACTAACAAAAATTAATGGCAGCTGGCTGTGTCATTGTTGCAGTGTCATTTCCCAGGGTGATTTGGGCTGATATGGTGTGAATGGCCTCTCTGCAGTTTTGATCTGACATGTCAGAGATTGCCCAGGAAGACATTTAGTGCTGGGAAAAATGAGTTTGAGGAACTAGTAGCAAAAATACCTATTGGCTCACCAACGTTCCTATAAAGACTGTGTAGTCAGCAGTCCAGAATGTATCATTTTGTTTAAAAATATTGGTAGCAGTCTTAAGGAATGATGTGTTAACATTTGCTTCGTTAGAAACATTTAAAATAAAGAAGTTTTAACAATTTAATATCAGCATTGACTCATCAGTTGATCTGTATATAATTGTAATTGTTGGTGATGCCTGTGTAATTATTTGACTCAGTGCAAACTCAATATACATATAATATACCTGTATGTTTTTTTTTCATCTAGGCCAAAATAAAAAAGAAATTTAAAATTCACATTATTTTTTAGCTAAACAGTGATATAAAATATACATTGTACAAGAAATGTTTCAAACAAAAATTACAGATCTCAAGAAAGAACAGTTTAGGGTTTTATACTTCAAGTTGGAATTTGCAATACGGATAGCTTGCTTTATAGTCAGTTGTTTAATAGACAAACACTGGTTACTTTATCTTGCATTTAAGTCTGTTGCTCTTAGGAAAATATATTTTCATGTTTGGTGCTTTTGGTATATTTAATTTTTTTTTCACTGTTCACAGCATACTTCAAATGTAAATATATATTCGTCTTTCAGTCTGTGGGTATATATAGGGTGTCTTAAGGTATTGTTTTGTTCAGGTTCGATTGCCAATTAGACTGTCGATCTGTATTTTCAGAATTGCCCCAGCTTCAATGAATTCTGTATAAATAATTGTCTTAAAATGTTCTTTCTTCATTAAAAGGTGGTGGTTAACTTGTACTTCTTTTTGATTGGGTCCTTTGCTCCATTTTTATTAAAATTTCTCTGCTTGTACTTTTTCACTACCTTAATAACAAATTCTTCACCAAGGACCATTAACTAGGAAATACAATAAATTGTATACTTAGCAAACACTGTGGAAGATTTACTGATAACATTTTTGTACATTATATAACTCATGCCCATGTAGGTTTAAGTTATTGTTGCTCCAGTAGCCAAGGCTTCAGGCACTGTAGAAGGTAGGATGTTGCACTTGATTTGTGTCACACAGGCTTGGTGTTTTTGTGATTGTTTTCAATAGCTTTATCTTCACTAAATTTCATTATTATAACAGCATACAATAACAAATGGTTTTCCTAGTGGGATGTGAAAAAACAGATTATCATGATACTGCACAATAGGTACACTATGATATTTGTTAGTTGTTTTTTAAGTGTTTGTTGTAGGTGAGTATATAAGGGAAGTGAGGCTTCTCTGGCTTTCTTACATATTACACGAGCTGCCACTTTATTTTCCAATTAATATTTTAAAATAAGGAAGCAAGTATTTTTACTTTAACCAGATTGAGAAATTGCTCCTGGGGTAAATACGTAGTGCTTTAGTAATGGTATGCGTACAGTTTTTCTCGTACAAGAGATGTGTTTAATAATCTGTAGTTAATAATTTGAGCATGTGTATAGTATTTAGTTTTGTCTGTATTTGTGTAGTTAAATGGCTTCGCTTGGAAGTAGTGTGTCATAATATTGGACTTTATTAACATTATTGTTATTTTTGTCACTAACCTGTTTGTACTTTAAAATATGATTACCATGTGTTATTAACCAGCTGATGAGAGAGGAGTGATTTTTTAACTAAATAGAGAAATAAAAGATAATGAGCTATGTGAAGTGTATCTACACTTACATTTTCAGTTATGAGTAATGTGAAATGGGGTTTGGCATTCTCCAAAACATATGTTGGATATTAATGTGGAATCAAAAGCAAATTTGAATTTGGAAAACTCAGATTTGCACATCCCTAGTTACTCTAAGGAGATCAAGAGGTTGCATAATAATCAGAAATGATAAATAGCTTCGGTCACGCTCTATGCTAAAACTTGTCTGTACCAAGAGATTGCATGGGTCATTAATATAATTTAAAAACAAATATTAAGTTTGTATAAACTTAGTAAATTATTTCTTTGCTAACCGTTTTCTGCTTTACATATTTTATCTATCTCTTCACCATGTCAGCAGTCTGCATCTTCTTTGACATATCTGATGAAATGCAATGGTTAAGTTATTTGGCCTTGCCTTTGTGTTTTTGTGCATGAAGGTAGTACATGATGATTCTATAAATTTCAGTTATGTAGTTGTATAATGGTGTAGTACTGTGAGTAAAGGATAATTAGAGAACCCATAATGTGACAGTCGAATACAATTTCATCATAATTTTGCACTAAAGTATGTTGTTAAAAAAACTGTTTTGGTATTTGTGCAAGATATATAAGTGTGGAATTAAAAACATATAAGTCATGTAGCAAATGGGGTTTTCAGGACTTTTATAAAAATCTCATTGCATGAATCCTGCTTCAGTGCAAACAATGGAAAATTTGTATTCATTGTAAAAGTGGTGCAAAAAATTAGGTTAGGTAGAAATTCAATTTATCTTGCATATTTAATTTGTGTGCTGGAAGAAGGAAGAAAGCAGTAATTTATTATAATTAAGGATCTGATTTTCAATTGCTACTTAACTTTTAATTTGTTCAGCAATGGGGATGGTGCTACTTATGTATCTTTGTTAGTTTAGGATATGTTTTCATAATGAGAATTACAAATTATGAACATGTTCTGTAAGTATTTCAACTAAAGTAACTAAAGTGTAAGAAAAAACACCTTAAGAAAATTTAAATTAGTATGACATTTTACAGTGAAATTGTGTGAGGTGGTTATTAGTTGTAATTGGCATTAAAATCTGTGTGAAAGGCAATACTAAAAACTCTCCAGTTTGGCAGGTATTAAACTAGTTACGTTAAGAACTATGGTATATGCTGGAATTTCAAATAAGTAGGTCTAATTATAGAAACATGGAGTTTAAAAGGAAGGCATAGAAATTGGAATTTTCCTCTGAAATATAGTCATAGACTTGTTTTTTTTTTTTTTAGTATTCCTGGGTAGTCAAGAAAGTGTTCAAGTAACAGCATGAAACTGGGAGTGTTTAGTTCTCTCAGCTAGCTTTGAATGTAGTTGTTAATGTGATAATTTTTTTCTATGTACCATGGTTCTTCGTTAGTTATTCCATTACAGAATAATACTGGATTTTTTTTATAAGATTTGCAGTGAAATAATGCTTAGCATCTTAATCAAAATGCATCATATTCTTTGCAGAAGTTCCATAATTTGTAAAAACAGAATCCGTGTATGTATGATTTTTTATAACGGGATTTTATAATATGTGAATGACAGTCATGAAATTCACCATTAATATTAATTTAATTTTTGAATAAAATGTATAGTTTTTATTGTCTTTTTAATTCAGAGGCAACAAAGTGTGTAACAGCATGTTGGAGTATTTTTTTTCTCAGTGTGTTTGAACTTTTAACCAAATTTTTGTTCAAAACTACGTTATTAAAGATTTTTCTGAAAAAGTCCCAGCATTGCAGAACGTAGTTTATTTTGTAAATAACAAAAATAGGATCAGTTATTTAAATTATAGAGGCAAATCTATAATGCAGTCATTAAATATTTTGCATTAATTCGTATAAATAAATAAGGGATCCTAAACACGTGACACTGTTTTTATTTTTTATTATCAGTTGAACATAGTTAAGTGTGCCTTCCTTGAAAAGGGATGCGAGGTACATGTCCAAAGTCGTTCTTCTTTTTCTTGGATAGTTTGATTGTTGGAAACTAATAAAAGTAGATGGTTGGTGGATTTTAAAATAACTAATTTTTAAATGCTTGATGTGGTGATTTTTTTTTCTAATTACCTTGTAACACCAGCAGTTATACAAACTGTCGTGATTTGAACAACAAATTGTAAATAAAACTAATCTAAAGTATGCAGTTGGTGAATGAGTTATCAAAATACAAATAGTGCATTGTGGTATTTGAATTTTATTTTCTTGTGTTAAGAATGGGAGTAAATGTAAATTCTGATCTTTGGGGTAGTTTTAGATTTGTTTTATGTTTAGTGTTTTCCAAGGTTTTTCGGCAATTTTGTATATTGCCTGATTGCAAGCCTGGAACTGGAAGAGATATAAAATAGTGATACATAAAATAGTGATGCAGTTCATAATCAAAATAAATTATCTTCCGGGTATAACTTGCAACTCTCTCTCTCTCTCTAGCATTGCCCTGCTTTTTTTTTAACTCAAGCAAAACTGATCATTCAAATGAGGAGATTATAGGGTTACATCCTATGTACTTACTCCATGGATGTGTGTTCAGTCATAGTAATTAATCGACTCCGACATAAATTTGTAAATGAGAAACATTACATTATCATGTGGGCACTAAAGCAGAAAGGAATAAATAGGTAGAAGGTAGATGATAACCCTTTTCAATCCCTGTGACATCAGATTTTAAATTTCCTGATGTTAAGGTGTTAAAAGTATTTATACCCATGTAATGCAATGTTTTACGGCACGTTGACACCTTCAGGGTCATTTGTGCCATGGTAAGCGATTATTGTACGGAAATAAAATACATTAAATTATCGCCACACCGGGAATTGTGCTGTCTCTGTAATATTAAGCATAAAAGTAGTCTTCATAGTGCACCTGAAGTGGCTGCAATAAATATGCACTGTTACTGTGTAAAATATAATAGGAATACACTACCATTTGTTGAAAGTGGTACACACCTTATACATGCACTATTTAGTGGTGTACCACTTTCAACAAACGGTAGTGTATAATATAGGTAACAGAGAGGAGTTGGAACTTTGATTATATCTTTAATAGCAGAACAGCTGTAGACTGTTGTCTCAGCCGCACACCTTTCAAATAAAATTAACTACACATAAATTGCAAATTGTATCTGTCTCAAAAGGTGCATTTCGAATCAGTCTCTAACATCTCAAGAATATTGACTTTAGTGCATGGCTGAGAACAGTGTTCCATTCGAAAACCCATTGATCCCAACCTCTATGACAGACAGTAACATGCGTCCAAGAGTTGCATGGTAGCCCTCTGATATCTACTATGCTGTTGTAGCTAACACACCCCACACCATGAAAGAACCACTTTCAGCAATAGTGCCAACAAATTTGACAAAACAGATGCCAGGGGGACTTTCAGGGGTTAACCCTTTCCCTGATCATTTTTGTTTCGGAAAATGTAAAAAAAAAAACTTCGTATTTTTACGAATACAACACTTTGTTTAAACCACTTAGCACGTGCTTTACTGGAAAATTGCAAGTGAAGCAGCTCCTGCCATCTAGCGACAACGCGGGGAACTCCTTGCACAAACTAAAAGATGAGTCGCAGAAACATTCAAATGCATTGAAAACAGAGTTGGACGTGGACGTCACGTCAAAGTCAGGGAAGGGGTTAATAGACTATGTCTTTTAAAATAGAATGAATCTAATGCTGCACAATTGGACACAGTAACAACACTGGTGGATGCCAGGCATAAAACAGCTCGAACATTTATTGGTGGTGTTGACTTTGGTCTGTTGGACATTTTTTGACCGTCACTGTGCTGATATATTTCCCTTGTAATGTCTGCATCACCATCACCAAGGTTCATAAAAGGCGAGGCTGCCAGTTGCACATTTGGTGAAGACCATACATGAGTATTCAGTTATCGAGGAAGGTGTGGCATGTCCAACAGCATAAGTGAGAATGGCAAATAATAAAAATAGATTGTCAGTGAAGAAAGGCAACTAATTCAGTCAGTCACATCCAACAAAAAACTATTAAAACTAATAATACAAGAGCTACTAAAAGGTAAAAAATTAATAGTTTTGTATAAGTATCTGCTTCCACATATTGTAATTATGGTTTCTGTGTTTACTCTGCCATCTTTCACTACTTACATTTTCATGAAGATTATATTTGTGTGACTTTTTTTTTATTATCTTATTTATTAATATTAAAAACAGAATTACGACATGTTTATGTGGCAACAGGTCTAAATGCCTCGGCACTCGTCATTCCTCCATCGATAACACAGCCTCCTGTTGTGGTCTTCTTTGGTGCCAGTATGATGGACTGAATTCATGGGTGTGATATTTAAACTCCCATCAGATTCCATGTTTATTGCACAAAAATAACTATGCCTTTTCCATCAATGTTCACATTTTGATTATCGGTAGTATTGACTTTTTCCTTTATAAGTGCACCCCTAGTTCTTTCATATGAAATTCATTTGCTGTACTTGCTGGTTCATAACTCAATATGCAATAGAGATACGTACTGTTTGCAATATTTGTGTAGCTTTTCTGTTCAAGATTTGCAGTTTAGATACTTTGTTTGAATACTTGTGTGTATTAAATGTATTTCAAAATTCTAGTTAGTGCAGTGTTTCCTGTGCCTGTCAGCTAGTACTAGCAGGATAATTAAGCACAAGATGAAAAGCTTCCAGATGGGTTACAGTGTAACTATATTGTCCGTTACAGGATCTTGAGGAACTTTAATGAAGCATTGAAACATTTGGTTTCATTAATAATGTAGCTGTATTTGCAGTTGAAGTTGACTCCACTGAGCAAAATTTGTATAAGCTATGTAAAGGATACTGTGATGAATTTAATTGATATTACACTTCGTTAATATGCTTTTAAACCTTATCTTTCTATTGGTACTACTTACAGCTTCCTCAGATGTCTCGTTCCCAACTTTTCAAGCACTTTAATCAATCAGTGCAGACCAAAGCGAAGTTAGTACGCCATCCAAGAAAATGCAATTCACAGTGGAATCGATGCAACATTGCCAATTTGACATTTTCCGACTAAGGAGAGACAGCGCGTGTTTTGTCATTAGATATTGATGTTGGTTAGGTGGATGCAGATGAAACTACATACTAACCGTTATTTAATGGTTTTCTATTTCTAAGCCCAAAATAATGTTAACAAAGTACCTAAAATGCTTTAAAATTTATTTAAATGTTTTCAGAGTTTTCATTTTTCTTATATTGCACGTGAAACCATGGCAACAAAAACTAATGTTTTTCGTGGGTTTTTGTTAGTACGTATTGTCTGCTTCAGAATGTGTGTTTATGTTAACATTGAGACATGGCTAACAACGTTGCGTGGGTGAGTTTGAATTCTCGAAATTGGACGAAAATAGGTTAAAATACTTTATCTTTTGGTTAGTTGGGTTAGGTTAGGTTCAGTTAGGTAAACTTCTGTTAGGTTAGGTAAGGTGATTATCAAAGCCTTGATAAGCTTTGATAATCACCTTACCTAACCTAACCGGACATAACCTTACCTAACATAACCTAACTGTACCTTACCTTACCTAACCTAACCTAACCTAACCTAACTGAAATAACCAAAAGATATATATTTTAACCTAATTTTTTTTATTTTCGTCCAAAGGCGTGCATTATAATTATATTAATTTTCACGGAAGATCTACCTTTAACAAATCCTTAAATTTCTCGCACATAACAGTTCTGTACTGGTTCAATTTATATATGACATCTTTTAAATGGGAATTAATTTCAGCACAGTAGTTAGTTTCACCTATGCAATTAAATATATAAATGCATGATTCCATTCTTACGCTCGTCACTTTCGGAAGCCGTTGTTAGGGTTATTAAAATTTATTAAAGCTAAATGAA
>KZ868918.1:103000-113152 GCA_003456935.1 Machilis hrabei | reverse complement strand
ATCCCCGGTCACAGGTGGATGGGTGGTAGGAAGGTAGTGGGAGACGTTACAGTCATGCGCGACGTGCAGAATTTCGGACCCATATTTTGCTTACGACTGTACCATCACTTATCAATCGCCCTGTATAATAGAGTGCATATGCAAAATTTATTTGTACAGTACTTTTAATTACATATAAGGGAGGGAGAGAATGAGAGAGAGAGTAGAAAAATTAATAAAGATGATTGTAATGCTGATACAATGACTGTGATTTTCGGGATACAATGAAAATGATTAAGTGATGATGGTGGCGATTATTACAGTATCCATATGATGAATAATAAAGATTGTTGTTGTAAACACTTAAACTCCACTGTTTAACAAAAACAACAATCTTAAACAAATCATAGAATAAAAGTGGCTGACATGGCCGAAAGTTATAAGCGGACCTTTATAGTTTGGTGGTTAATGCACCGTATTCCAGATCACCACACTGTGCATTCAAAAAAGTGTTAGTCGTAAACGTCCATTAATATACACTTGCTGTTATCGTGAGAAGATTGTAAAACAATGCATCACCATCAAATATTGTAAGAATGTTGCACACAGTATTTGGTGAAAATCAGTCGGATAGACTAGACTCTGTTATACAGTCATAGGCATGTTGTTCTCAAATTTGTTTCCTTATTTTGTAAGAAAGAGGGCCTAAAAAAAAAGGTCATATGAATATCAAATTACACCTAATGGTCTCAAAAGCAGACATTTTAAGTTATCTGACTTTAAGAAATGCTGTCTTGAACGTGTTTTATTTCCATCAAGACTTTGATTCCTGTAAATTGTGTCTACATTACTACAGTACTTTCTAAAGGATGGTTGACAAATATGGTACACTTTGATCATGTGCAGAACCAGCGGTTTAAAAAATGCTGTGCCTATGACTAGGAAAGTATTGAAAATAATGAAACATTTAAGGTAAATCATATTCGCTTTTCTTTTAATTTAAATACATTTTTGTTTGTTTTTACTTCAGATTTTACAGCACAGATGCCAGGGTTCTGATGTTTTTTTCGTTGATTTCTTAATTATGTTTGTGTTGTCTGTTGATATTTTTGTTAGAAAGATAAAGGGCACTGAGACACTTTAGAAATAAGATGTAGAATTTGATGCTTTTGTGTTTAGTACTTTTGTTTCATTGAATCAATTTGTTTCATTCACTGTTTGCAGTGGCTTTATACCTTATCCTTGCATTACATATGCAGGACTCCTTTACCAGAAAAGAGAGAGGAAAGTTAGATTATAATGTACCTTATCTGAAAATCTCATTAGCCTAAATGGATTTTGCAGGAACTTGTATACCTCTAATAATATCAAAATGGGTGGCATGTCTTTTTATGAGTTCATTAAATTTAGATGGGAAGACATTTGTTATTAGTGAGAATAGAATTTTTTCTGTAACTCTGAAACCATTGCAAACAAAACATGAAGTTCAAACAAAAATATGAAGATTAAACATATCATTAATTTGAAATACAATGTGATCTCCCTTCTATTTTAAACATTGTCTTCTTCCTCTGTTTGCAGATTAATAGAAATGTGGCATGTAATTTCATTAAATATCCTTTCATGATAATTGCTATGCTAGGATGTCTAATTTTAAATAAGAAGTTATTATGTACTGAAAACTAAGGAATTAAACACAGAAAGTTTGAGATACCAGTTGTAGGCTTTCAAGGGGACAACTCGGCTATAGGGTCAAAATGAGTTTAAAGTCAAAATGTTGAGATATCGCAAAAACAAGAATTTTTTTAAAATGGCAACTTCCACTTCTGAGTTCACAACATTGAAGCTGAGAAAACCCCATTTCAGCTGTTACTCATATGACTGGCCTTTAGTTATATCACATTTTCATGGGAAAAAGATTTTGTTCATGAGCGATTTTTGTCGATCAGTAGATGAAAAGCCTGTGTCACTTCAAAGTCAACTTCAGTAATTGAGAAAAAATGTATGTGCATTATTAATGTAGACCAGTACATTTTCAAAAGTTTCCTGAAAACTAATTGGTGAACACTACCACCAGCATTAGCAATATTATGTGAATTTAACGGTAGTCAGTACTGCCTGACCTTAATTTTCCTCAGCTTTACTGTGGTGAACTCAGAAATGGGGTGTTGCTATTTAAAAAATACATTTTTTTAGTTTAGTTATATCAAACATTTCAACCTTGACCTCTTTTTGACATCTACATTGACTTTCCCCCTTTAAATCCTAAAACTTTTATAACATTTTTATTTTGTAAATCACTTAATTTTCAAGATATAACCATGTTTAAAATGGCACCCTGTATATGTGTATATCCTGCTTTTGAGCTTATGAATTGAACAGTAGGGTAGAACTATAGTAGCTGTTAGCTGGTCTGAAGTATTAACAGATATCTATAATATAAATATTGAGAACAACTTTAAAAACACACATGGGTGAACTTTGTCTAGATCAATATAAACCATGTTAGTATATAAGAAAGTGGCCCAATAGAATTTCCAAAATATGAGGGTTATTGGTATAGGGATGACCACATTTGATTTGCAATTTCCAGGGCAGGGTTCACCTAGTTGCGTAATGCAGTTTCTGGTTAATATTGGTATTTTAATTTCAAACTTTTATCAATTGCAGGTATTTCTTTTGTGTATTTATGTTTTTTTAAATGGAGTTATGTTTTTAGTCAAGTTCTCTGATAGCTTTAACCAAAATATTTACATGTTACTTTGCTTTACTCTCTCATTTCTTTTTGACTATGGTAGAGCATTTAGTCAGATATTTGTGTAAATGTGATTGCCTTACTTAGTGCACAAGATATAATATTCTCATGAATGTGAAGTATCCAACCATTTTTGGTTTAAAGGAGTATTTCCAAATTACATTTTACATAATGGGGTAGAAAACCTAAACATAACCTAGCTCCTTCTTGGCAGTATAAACATATTGGTGCTTTGAATTAATTAAACTTGAATACAATTGTACATTTGAAAGTTATTGTGATTTAATTGAAGCAAAGGCTTTGTTCAGGTTTCATTCCTGGACAAAATGTTTGCGTCCCTGAACTTGCGATCCGACATTACATATTTACCGTCTGTCCCCATTAATTTTTGGGAGGTAGGGAATGCATCAAGTAAAATACTTATAGAAAAAGTTATATCATAGCCAGTCAATTTTTGAAGTCTTGCTATTCTCAACCAGTGATTTTTTTTTCTTTACCTTTGATTGAATGTTGGGTTATTTTGAAGAATAAAGATTTTTGTATAGTACTTGACATTGGTCTTTCTAGAGACACATCCTCAGTGTCTAGTATTTCACAACTTCTGTTTATGTTTAGTAAGAATTCTTGATGGTCATTTTGGATGATTAAGGTAGGCTGGACAGATTTCTCTTGTTAAGTCTTGAGCTTTGGTTTTCCTTTTATGCTTGCTGAAAATTTTGGCAGTTGGTTCATTGAGCTACTTAAAAAGCTGACACTTTTCTGTTAGGACTTTCATTTTTGCTGCAGTATTATTGTATTGCAAGTATATTTAATGGTACTCTTCACAAATTTTAGCCTGTGGGTATATATAAAATATTTCTGGGGGTACTATAATTATTTGTCAAGTAACAAGAATGTTTGATAGTAATAGTTTTCTTTTCCCAGTAAAGTCAAATGAAGAGCAGTTTTATTTTTCTCTTCATAATACTCTATAAAAATGTGTTATTTATGTTTTAGACATGCAGAAAAATATCAGTAAACATTCAATTGATTTAGTGGATGAAAAGGATGAGTATTACTTCTTTTCACCATTATCAGTCTTTTTTTTGTATTTCTTTCACATAGTATAGCGAGCATTGCTTAGCCTGAACACTTCTTTTTTATGCTTATTTTGCATAGTATGTTGTCTTCAGAACACAGGCTTTAGTCTTTTAAATTCAGCATGATTTTGTAGTTTTAGAAAAGAAATATAAAATTTTCTGATCTGTTTACTTAATTGTTTTACTGCTCTTAGTGTCAGTTACTATCTACGTAATTTTTTTCTCGCAAAGTTTTGTGTATGTTAAATACTCTCAATATCTGTCAAATTCAGCTAGTATCATGTACTTCTAGATGAGAATACATAGTTTAGACATCTATGAAAAGTATGGTGTCTTTTTAAGCACCATTAAAAAAACATTGCCTTTAATGCTTTCTTTACATTACGTGAATGAAAGTGCTATGGTAGTTCCATTGTATATATGTAGTCAAATTTTAATTATCCTGGTGCATTGGCTTTGTAGACCGTTTGAGAGGCTAGGACAGTGTCTGAAGTTCTCAAAAAGGTTGCCTAGTGAGAACACAGTAAAGAAGTTTACAGTGTCTTTTTGTTTTTTCAGCAACCAGGAAAACTGAATCTCAAAGACTTCTCAAATGTGACAGATGCCATAGCTCGTATGAAAGTAGGGGGCAAAGAAGGCATGTTAACAAAATTAAACAAAGTGGGCTTTGGTCATGCACCATTGGCAATGCCTGAAAATGTAGACTTAGGAACAGAATATGCTCAGGTGAGACAGTTGTTTCAAGTGTTTGTTATTGTGTAAGTTTGAAAATGTATATTGAATATCATTGATGTCCTTTTTTTGTTTTGCCTTGAAAGGTGAAGGATGCAGTGCCAAGCCCTTATCAAGCATTTGATGGAGAATACAGTTACACGCTGGTCCACGATTCCTTGAGCAGCAGCAACAAATCGAGGCTACGTCACAGAAGAGAAAAAGGTAGACCGGGTAAGTTTAAATAAAGAATCATTGAATGGGTATTGGTATTCAGTTTATCCAGTATCTGACAGATATTGCATCAGTTTTTTAGAAACGTTTCTCCATTCTACGACTTAACAGTGACGTCCACTTTTATAGGTTCGTTTCTGAATAGTAACATTGTGACTGCAGTCAGTATTTTGGTATTGATGTTTTAAAAAATGTGGTGTAAAAAGAGTAACACTTTGCTTTTAAAGTCATTGAAGGGTAATGATAAGTGTAGATTACGCGCATATGTAGGTTAATCTACTCCAGGTTACTAACTGTGTATTTTGTACTTCAGTACTTTAAGTACATATAGTAAACCAAGAGACTGTAATCAACATTCTTACAAATGTAAATAAGTCATAGTCATTCTAATCATGTTTTGTAAATATACTGTACATATTTTCCTGTTAAATGGATGGCTACCCTGTATATATAATTTTATTTTGCCTTGACACTTGTTAGAAAATTGTGCTTGGTTTTATATTGCTTTATGTACAAGCCAACATGTAGTAGAGTCAGTCCAAAAAAATCAACAAGAGAAATATACCATGGACTTGTAAACAATGTGTTGTGGATTAGGTTTGCATTGTAAATACTGTAGTTAGGCAGTGATTGATTATCTGGGATTATTATACGATGTTGATTTAGTACTAATTTAATTTACTTTATTGAGCTTAGTAAATATTTTGGTCCTGTCCTACTTGGATTTTCCCTTTCCCTTCATTTGATTTAATCAGTTAGCCAAATTGTGTGTTTTAAAATGAGAGATTCTTCTTCTTTAGTATGTTAACGAGTGACCAAAATTATCAGTACAGCTAACTTTATCTAAATTTTTAAGGTGTATTTTTGTCGTGCAGTTCCCTCACCCCTACAGTATTCATTATCATTCCTTGTCCAAAACTAGATGTAGTGGGTGGGGTTGGCATTATTTTGTACTTGCACGATTCTGTTAGTAGCATGTGATTATGCTGACTTTTTGGTCCAGTAGATTGGTTGGACAAGATTCCATGTTTTGCGCTATTGTTTGTCCAGTTTATGTGACCATGAAGTTTTCTTCAAGGAAATGAAAAGTAATGAATTTCTGTTTTCAAAGGTTGGTAGATACCTGAAAATAAAAACAGTTGGATCAACTTCAGTGCTAAAAGTGTGTATAGCACATCAAGTTTAAGGTTTAGTCAAGTTACCTTTCAACTTCACAAATAATTTCATATACAGTTATGGCAGAAATAATAAGAACGATGGGTGTATTTACTCATTTTCTCGATTTGTTCCCATTTGCATCTTAGTCTGACCAAATTCTCAAACTAGTACGAAGGAGACCCTCAACCTTTAAGTATATGTAAACACAGAGTCCATCAGTGCGTCTGTACAGCTTAACAGGTGCAGATGTTTGTTGACGCGTGCTAATTGGAGTGGCAAAAATAATAAGAACGAGCAGTGTTTTGGTTGTTTCAAACAAAAGGTACGTAGTATTTATGGTCTCAATGAAAGGTTATAGCTTTAGATCTTTAGTTTCGCATTTCCTGTAGTTGAATTTTTTTCATATTGTGTTCAGAGACAGTGAATCATGGGTAGATCAAGCCATTGTACTGACGAGGAAAGACAATTGATTAAAAATCTCCGAAGTGAGGGAAAATCGATCGGATTGATTGCCAAATTGATGAATCAATCGAAATGCATGATGTATCATGCCCTACAACCAGTTCGCAAGTTAGATAATAGAGGGAGACCAAAGAAAACAGACGCGGCATTTGACAGTTTGCTAGTCCGCAAGAGTAAAGCTGACCCGTACGTAATTTCTTTCAAACTGAAGGCTGAAACCAATGCACCAATAAGTATGCGAACTATTCGGCAAAGACTGCAAGATGCTGGATTAAATGCTAGGAGTGCTAGAAAAGTTCCCTTATTAAGTAAGAAGAACATAAAGAATCGCTTAGCGTTTGCAGCGAGACATTTGAACGTAGTGGGCGAGGATAAAGACAGACAATGGCAGAATGTGCTTTGGAGTGATGAAACAAAGATTTATTTATTTGGATCTGACTGTAGAACAACAGTCAGGAGACAACCAAACCAGGCATTTAACCCGAAATACACGAAAAAACTGTGACGTTCGGGGGAGGTAACATCATGGTGTGGGGATCTTTTTCCTACTATGATGGTGTTGGTCCGTTGTTTTGGATTAAGGAAACGTGACCAAAGAAATTTATTGTGACATCTTGAACGACACTATGTTACCCTATGCANGTGAAAACATGCCTCTAATATGGAACTTTCAGCAGGAAAGTGATCCCAAATATTTGTCTAAGTTGGTAAAACAGTGGTTTGAAGATGATCAGGTGTCTGTTATGACTTGGCCAGCGCAGTCACCTGATCTAAATTCCATAGAAAATCTTTGGAATGAACTTAAAAGGACCCTATCTAAGGAAAAAAATCACCAACAGAAATCAGTTATGGGAAGAAGTTCAAAAGGCGTGGTATAACATCCCCAAGTCAACTTGTCAGAATTTGGTTGCGTCTATGAACAAGACTTGCAGGGAAGTCATCAAGAATAAAGGCCACGCTACCAAGTACTGATGAGCAAAAATCAGAAAAATCACGTTTCTCCATTTATTTGTAATTTTTTCGGTGTAATTTCTTACTTTAGTTGCATTGTTCTTATTTNTTCTGCCAGGCGTTTTTGGCAAAATATCATTTTTTTCCCAAAACATGTAAAGAACATCAAAATTAACTTTTTGTAGTAAATATTACTCATCAAAGCACAGTGTGAAGTACTTATTTTTTTTGCCCAAAACCACCCATTTCTCTGTAGGCTTCATTCAAATTTGTACATTTTTAGGAGCGTTCTTATTATTTCTGCCATAACTGTATATTAGCATTAAATTCACAACAAAATTATTTAAGAAGGGACAGCATTATAATGTGTCATGTGTTTTGAGTTGAATGGACAGAATTATGTACATAAAATACTACTACCAGTATTTTTTTTACTACAAATACATCCTATTTTTATAATTTCCTTTTAATTAAATGCAATACAGAATAATACTGATCCTAAATTTTTCGTTTTCGTACATTTTTGTTTTTAGTTAAACACTCTTAGCAGCTCACTTTCAAAAACCACGAAATAAATATGGAAGTATTTTTACTGCAGTTCTTGTCAAGCAAGGTGTTAAAGGAAAAACAGATAAAAATATAATTAGTTTTTTTTTTGTAATATAAAAATCTACAGATAACATGGCAATTATTTTATCTTTAACAAAAGTATAAGTGAGATGTGTTTACAGTACAAAATATTATGAGGTTTGCAATAAAATATCAACATTTGGTTTTTAATACTTTACTAAGTACATATGCATAAAATTATGGCCACATTGCTTCACAGTAGTCCCCCGCCCCCTCTTAATCCAACACGTTTTTGCCAAATTTCCTGCTATCCTTTATAACATTGGAAGAAGCACTCTCTTCAGTCGCTTTAGAACCCCATTCTCACCAATTTCAAATGATGCCATTTCATTTGTTTCAGTAAACCAAGATAATACTCTTTAGTCATGGTTAGTTTCCCAGGAACAATTTTTTTTGTGGACGACGCTGTCGAAAACAAAGAAACAGATCATCATTGTTTTCATTTTTGAGGTTGACATTTGGGATTCAACTTGTTCTCCACCTTCTTCTACCCGTTGCTTTCTCTGCTTCTTGTTCTCAGATTCATACTGAAACAGCCAAGTTTAGTCTCCAGTAATTATCCGAGACCATCATCCCTCTCCCTTGACTACAGTGTTTTCTTCTTTTTGATTTGTAGCACTCATTTTTTTATGTGATGGAAAAACTTGCTATATAAAAATCACAAAAAATAAAGTAACAGTATGAATCAGTGATACTTCATACACATTTAACAGACAAATAAACCTGTCTGCACACTGAAGCGAGGTTCACCATCTGACATGTACTAAGAAAATTTTGAATATTTAATTGCTAAATTGCATATAGATAATCATGATTTAGGTGTGTTTTGCAGGCCTTAAAATTCCATTTTTTTTTTTAATTTCAGATTTCGTGGACCTAACACTCCAAAACCTAATAATAATACAACATATATTTTTAAATATGTGTTTTTTACTTATTAGATAATTCTAGAAGACACAAATATAGTTTTGTAATGTATTTTTCTATCAGCTGATACAGAACAAAGTGACATCAGTCTAGTTAATAGTGTACCAGAGAGTGATACTTTTCAAAGCACTCTGGCAAATGGAGAGGTACTAAGAACTGTTTACACTGCCACCGAGCTTCATTTCTTAAACCGTGAGATGTACAACCCTTACATGGTTTTGATGGAAACTGTTTACATGGTGTAGGGCTAGGTGACACAGGCTCAGGAAAATGACCCCAGCGTTTTGCCTGAAGCCGAGTAGGATTGTCTATAAGGGGTGGGCGTCCAGGTGATTGTCTGTCAGGGAGACTAACAGTTGAATGAATTTGTTCTACAACATTCAACCTAAATTCAGAATAATGTAATGTTTTATCTGTAATCTTCTTGAAAATAACGTAAGAGTTGAAAAGCGCTACATCCATCAAATAAACAAATATTTTCATATACCCTTTGACATACCGTCTTTGAACTGGAAAGGAAGCAAGCACTTGATCCTGACGATATACTCATAACTACTGCTTCACTAGCTGGCATGTTGGAATTTTGATCTTGCCCAGTGTATATTTTGAACTTGTAATAATAACCACTACTTGATTCACACAATTTATATACCTTGATGCCAAAACAAGCCCGTTTTGATGGATTGTATTGCACAAATGAAAGACGGACATGAAATTTAACAAGGCTCTCACCAATTGCAATTTGTTTTTCTGGTCGTATACTTTAGCAAATTTATTTTCGAAGTGAGTGAACAGGCCTCAGTTTTTCAAAATATCATTTGAATCACTGTCACTAGAAATATTAAGTAATTTACACTGACTTAGCAAAACTCATGGGATACCCACCTAATATCTGGTCGGGGCCCCTCCGGCCCTGCGGAGCGTTGCGATACGGCGTGGAACTGAGTCTGCAAGTCCCTGGTACACTTCCGGAGGCAGTTGACACCACACAGTCTGCAGAGCGGCAGCCAATTGTGGCCTGTTCTTGGGTCGAGGATCCAATACACGGAGTCTGCGTTCAAGGGCATCCCAGATATGCTCGATTGGGTTCATATCAGGGCTTCAGGGTGGCCAGGTCAGTGGTTGGACCTCCCCTGCATGCTCTTCGAACCATTCACAGACGACATTGGAGCGATGTGGCGGCGCATTTTCCTGTTGAAAGACCACTATGTCGACAAGGTGTTGAAAAGTCACAAACGGGTGGAGATGGTCTCCGAGCAGCTGACG
>KZ868918.1:2444-15533 GCA_003456935.1 Machilis hrabei | reverse complement strand
AATTAGCGAGCCAAGTGCCAACAAATAATAAAAATAAAAGTTAAAACAAATATGCAATGATAACTAAAATTGCAAGCACAGTAAAAAGAATATATCAAATTTCATTTTTACAGACTTTCTTAACGGTCACCAACTACACTCTGATCAATGCTCTTTCAAAACCGCAATTAAAACTACAACCACTAAACGTGCATGGTGCCTCGAACAGAGGCTGGCAAACTTAGAAGTACTTGCAAATCCTCAAAGATAGTAGAAACATATGAACTGGCCATTTTCTAAAATATTTAGTCTCATTTAAAGTTGTAGTAGAATCAAAATAAGTTTCCCCCTGCGATTTCTTTCTATTCTCAGAGACCAAAAGAAAAATCCGTGGCTGCACATTTTCGACTCCAGCAGAAGCCGTAACAGAATGTGTTTCAGAAGTGGAAGCAATTCCAAAGGAAGTGTATTGTCAGGCTTTTTTTTACAAGTGGTTCCAGTGAATGAATAAGTGCATTAAAAATGGGGGAGAATATTTTAAGTTTTTGATGACGACATAAATGTAAGTTACTTTCTGATGAAGTCAGAGGCGTAAAACTCTGCGAAATATCAAAGGACTAAGAAAAACTGTGTACAATAAAAACATTTTCTTTGAAATTCTCTTTCGCTCTCAAATTAAAATGTTCACACAACTCAAAAATGCCATTAAATCATTTCAGTGTTTGTAAATCACACCCAAAACTGGAAATTTACTTCTATTAGCAGCACTACAGTTTCATTCAATTCATGCTTATTTAAGGTGCAGAAAAATATAAAGAGGAAGCTGGGACATCACCTGTCCATTTTAAACTGTCAAAAACAAAATTTCTTTTTAGTCAAACTATACAGGCACTTAGCAAATACATATGGGAATTTATGCAAAACAATTTATGCAAACACTACAAATGAAAAATTAATATACAGTGTGAAGTGCATTACATTGAGTAGCTTGAGCTAGTTAGTGTATGCAACTGCTCAAAACATATCCTGGGAAGACAATCCCCACTTCCACCCCTTTAGTTGGAATGGCCACTGTGCAAGTCTCTATTGCAGCATTAATTCATGTCTTATACAAAGCAAATCGAGAATATGGCCAATGCACCGAATAAAAACAAAAGTATAATCTATGAAGTTAACGAACGAATCCCAGAAGTAGGGCCTACTTTACTGCAGTCTGCACAACAAGGAATAAAAAACTAGAAGCAGAGAAAAAGCAATTTCAGGGAAGTTGACATGCAGGTCCTGCAAAGCTTGCACAAGTCTAGTAAGTAGTATTATTTACCCTCACGAAAGTGCTCTTGAATGGTCTGGCAAATAAATGGCCTCTGGTAGTCTGTCCACTGAAACACTGACCACATAACACAGTACCATATTTTGTTTTATTTTTTGTTTTAGAAACACAAGCCCTAGGCAGTTTTATTTGCTTTTCACTTATGCAACAATATGTTCTCACGGTAAATGCTTTAGAAATGTGTGTAAAATAAGTAGGTACAAGTCTTTACCTTACTTAGGAATAAGGTAAAGACCGTTTGCCTGTTTGGCAATACTTATTTTAAAAAGGAGACCTATTCCAGTAGCTGGACAAAGTCAAATTTTGATTGTTACAGAATACAGACTACTTGGTTAAAGTACTGTTAAGTGTTAAACAAATCCACTTTGTCACAGCTTAAAATGCATTTATTTGCCAGTTCTTCTGACCCAAGTTAGGACAACCTGACCAGTGAATGACCTTAAAAATCGAATTACCGTACCTCCAAACAAGCTCTCGTGTAGGAATACAATCAGCACGTATAATCAATCTTGTTCTAGGAACCGTTATCTGTTACGACTAAAACAAGCTGCAACCAATTTAGTCAACTGCTGTTTATAGTGTAAAAATATTTAACAGTGATATCTGAAGCACAGGTTTGCAGTGCTTTTGGTTCACGAGCAAAGAAAGATAGCATATGCTACCATTACCACACTGTAGATGGAAATAATATTTTTTTAAGTGGACATATGGATTTTCAAAGTGCAGTCCAGTGAACACGTCTGGTCAAATAAACTACCATTTCAACTTCAATAAGTGTAAACACTCCTAAATACCAATATGGGTTAGCCATTAGCTACTTAAACACCCAATTGGTTGGGAATTTAAGGAACTCAGTCTAACTGTTAATTAGATTGACTTTTTTTTCACTGGTGCTTTTTTGTAGCCATTATGAACCTTGTAGGACTGACAGTACTACCAGTACCTATGACTGATGCTACTTTCTATCATCAATGTATTATAGCAAGAGACAATGATTAAAGCCGCTGTTGAATTACAGCAGTTAATGTTAGTCTTTTTTAAAAAGCAGGTTTCCTTTATTTTACTTTAAAATGTTAAAACAATCACTAGCCATATCACTTAAGTAACTTTGACCCAACATACATCAGAACTATTAATTTACTCTACAAGAACAACAGAAACGGGGCAACCTGAAGTTTTTTAAACCATGTTTTCCTCACATTCTTACCGGATCACTTTGCAAACTGGTACAGTGTATTAGAAGAAAAGAAAGTTGCCCTACAGGCAATCCCTAGTAATATAAATTACTGGGAACATTAACTAGTAGCAGAGTTGCCATTTCCATGTCCGAATGCACATTGGAAGTTATTATTGCAGTTCAATAGTACAAATTGTTTAATGTTAATTGGCTGTTCTTTTCAAAAACAATTTCAGTTGCTCGTCAGCTACTCTAGTAAACTGCAGTCTTGAACGTGGTAATGTCATTAAAAAGAGTAATAAAATCCAACCTCTTGTGAAATACAGGCTACACAATACATTTGAGAAACTCGACTGTTACCACACCAAACTTTTCAATCAATTACATAACACATGGCGTAAATGTATGCAGTGGTGGTGAAACATCAAGGATAGCAACAACAAACCATTAGGGCTACCACCTCTAAAGACAAAATCTCATAAATCATCCACTAGTTCGGTTCTAAACAACTTTTTGTCAGTTCTGATGACACTTGCTCAAGTTGCTACATTTAAAGGATTTAAACTGGAACAATTAATTCAAGTGGAAGGGGGCAACCATTTCATACAAAATTGTGACATGTTAGTGTGCATATGCACAATTTAATTAAAGACACAAATGTGAATTATCAGACATTAAAAAATTGATCTACAATTTACTTTACTACAAACATGGACTTAATTAACATGCCCAATAATTAGAAACTGCATCAAAAGCGACATTACCCGTAATCAAACTAAAAATAAAAAAGGCTATTTTGGTAACACATTAATCTGTTGATTTGTGGTACCAAGGTTCTGACTGCAACAATCTAACCTCAATCTGCTTGCACGACTACACATCGACATTGCATTACGTCCATAAAGCCCTAAGATTAGAATTAGTAAAATCAAGACAACAAATAAGGTTAAACCCTGAAATGTGTGCAAGCAGTAGAAAATGTCACCTCCAAATCTCTCAAGATTTAAAACCATGGCCTGCCCAGCATAACATTTTATGTCACAAGAGACTAGATTTCTTCAATTTAGTTATAAGGTGCTGTAAGACATGTGTATCATGCTTTATGTTTTTTATCACACCATTGTGATTAGTTGCTTTCATGAGTTTCATCACAAGCCTCATTGTAAGGATGCCAAAAAGTTTCTGAAATCTGGCATTACTTGAACAGTGCTAACACTGCTAAGTGCTGGCTATCTAAACTGGCCATGTAGACCTACCATTGTTAAAGTTATTTGGGGGGGGGGCTATTTTTAAGTTTATGGTCCCACACTTCTGACTGCGATGGTGTAATGGAAACCCCATCTGCAGGGTAACGACGCTTCAGGACGATTGAATTTTGCCACTAATTCCACACATAGCCAGTGGTGGGTTCTTTTACATCGAACACTTATCGATGCGACCCCACTTTTAACGTCCCTCCCAGAAGGCACCTACAGTCATACCTTATTGTGGAGTGCTTCACAGTCAAACTTGTAGGATAACCCTTTATACTAGAGGCTAGGAGTCAGCCCCGGGATTTGAACCCGGGACTTCCCGATCAGGTGGTGAGCACTCCATTGTTAACGTGATCAGGTACAACTCATCCCATCAGGTAGGCCTTTTTAAGAGCCATTCTAAAAGTGGGTGCTGCAGTATTTTTGTTTATTTTTATTTGTTGTAAAGCTGTTTATAAACATTTAGAATTGAGGATCAGGGCAGACTGATGACTAATTAAAAAAAAAACAGTTTTTAGTAAATTGATCAACATTATTCCACTTTATCGTTGGAACTAAGTTTGACAATGTATCTGACTAACCACTGCTTTCAAAACCGACCACTATACAGTAAGGTAAAGGATCACTTTGTGGGGCCACTCAAGGAAAGATGCCACTAGGTCTTCGCTTTTACTTGTTCTTTATCTTGGGAATGTTTTACAGCTGTCAAAGTTGCACCCAGTGAATCACAGAAATAAACAACTGTGTGTTTAAATCCTCTGCCATAGAACAGGCATTTGAAAATAAATTCAGAGTAGCCAATAAATTACTTTGGATCAACTAGTGCATGTAAACAACCAATATGGATGTTTAAGGCTACCCAGGGCGCGTTCAGGTTTTATGCTCAGGTTTGTCGGACTGCTCAGATGTCCTCATTCGTGTTCGGAAAACGGCCTCAGCCGTGCTCAATCGTGTTCGGTATTCATCAGCAGATTTAGCTCAGACTGTGTCCTTGATGCTCAGACGTCCACCTTCGAGCAATCTGACAATTGAAGTGTGCGGTGCCTTAATTTTAAAATGGCGACACGTGGAGAACACCGTACGACCACAAAGAAATCAAGTGAGAGAAAGAAATCATACTTTCTTTGTACACAAATTTAGTGACACAACTGAGTTGATTGTCCTTTATTAAATAGGAAAAATATATTAATACACAGGAAGCAGGTATATATGATCGATTTAAATTTTGTTGAGTATTTTACAGCATCTTTTCGTCAGATTTGCACTTTTGTGTTCGGTACAAGACCACACAAAAACACCCAATCCCCCGATATTGACGTCCTAGATTTAACCTGAGCGTAAAACTCAAACGCGCCCCCCCGAGGGCTTCATGGCTTTCAATGTTGGTTGTTTACATGCACTAGTTGATCAAGTAATTTTCTGGTTACTGAGCCATAGAAGAAGCATTCAAAAATAACTTCTGACGACTTAAACACGCGAGTTAATCGTTTAATTCCTTGCGATTCACTGGGTGTAACTTTGAAAGCTGTAAAGCACTTCCGAGCTAAACAAGAGGTAAAAGCAAGGACAGTGGCAGCTTCTTTTCTTTATTGGCCCCTCAAACTGATCCTTTGCCTTACTCACTTTAGCTACACATTGTGAAGTGCAAAACATACGTATTATGAAATAGCTTCAGAATTCTTACCCAACTTAGGATTTTTATGCAACTAACAGTCTTTTTAGTCTGATGAGAATCTGTTGCAAAGGTTAGGAAAGCTTCATACTAGATTTGCAAGGGTTTCTTCACTCTCGTCTGACATTTTAAATTCTGCAACAGTTTATATTATCCTCAGCTGCCCTCAAATACTTATTAGCTGTCACTTTCCTCTTTAGATCATCATTGGGCACAATAAAGGCCTAAATCAATACTAATATCAAAGCTAGGCATTGCTTCGCATTCAAAATAGCAAGAACACGCACGTGCTGCAACATCACTTTTCAAACGACGAATAGCAGTCACCAAATCATCTCGTGCTGCATTGTGATAAGTGAGCATTATTCCGGATGGCGCTTGGACGTTTTTATAATAATTTGGCAAATTAAAGAACGGAAGTGTTAATTTTAAGCCTTTCCACAATTTATTTGCTAATGGAAATAATTTTTTTATATAGGCTATTAGAGTTTTTTCAGAAGCTCTATCTCGGGTAAGAGACAGTAAAAACTGAATTTCCAACAGAGCAACTTCTGTTTATTAACAAATATGATACCAAAATATGGTCACTGTTTTGCACAATAAGGACATTGTTTACAATTGTGAACAGGGTAAAAACACAATTACAAGCTAGTTCATTTGTTTTGAACAGCTATTTAAACTACCTTTGAGCTTTTTCAATACTGAAGAATGTGTAAATTGCAAGAAAAAATATACCAGTAACAATGCACTGTGTAAAAGTAAAGACCACCGTCGGTTTAGGAGTTTGAGGGATGTGGGGGAATAAAACATTTCTTTTTTGATTTTTTAATTAATAAAACCCTTTGAAAGTGCCAAAGACCAAAACAATAAATTAAAGCTACTAAGCAATGAACAATAACATGAACAACAGGATGCTTCTCGTTTCACTACTTCCCCCACAACCACTTTATTCTTATAATTTTTATACCAATATTACATTTTTTAAAATGCCAACACTCAACATCCCTTTGCCACCTCAAACTTCTAAATTACGGTACCTGGTTTTTATTTTTTTTAAAACTAGGCCTACGGTATATTGTTATACTAGTATATCTTTTGGTAAAAGTACACTATGTTTGGTCAGCTTCATCTACTTAGATAAATTGATCCAGTTCAGCACCATATTGTGTGCTAAAATTAATTACCATTTTAAAAGATGGCATAGATAAATTAAACCAGTACCTACAGCATCCAACGCAGATGGTTCAATTTATGTAAGCCCTCTTTTAACTTTATAATTCATTTCAGCACACAATAAGGTGCTGTACTGGATCAATTTATCAAAGTTAATCAAGCTGACCAAACATATCCATTTTTCTTGCATTGTAGGGCCTACATAGTTTACAGCATTCACAAACCTAAGGTAGTATAATTGCCATTTAAAACAATTGGGAAAAACCTGGATTTTTGCTCAACGTTAAGATAAAAAATTACCGTGTTCTGCAAAGTGTCACGTTTAGGTCTATGCTAAATCGGCTAGCACTGTGGTATACAATTCATTTTTTTATTCTTTCGATTGGAGATAGCTATGGGAAAAAACAGAACATAAAAATTTTCAACAGAAAAAATAATAAGCATCAACACACTCCAGTTTTCGAGCCCAACATAAAATAAACTGTTACCATAGTTCTTGGGGGAGATGGTATACTGGTTTGTCCCCATATGAGCAAACATTTGGCTTGAAAACAGAAAAAAAATCTAATTTCATAGGTGAACTTTGATCCCCAAAAATAATCAGAATATGAAGGGAAAAAAAAGAAGTAAACAAATAAAATCGGCATTTTATTCAAAATAAGGTGTTTTTTGGGGTGTGAGCTACCCCACAAACAGCACTGTTTGTGAGGTAGCTCACTTTTTTTTTTTCCAATATGCTCAATTATGGACAGCGCTGTTTGTAAGGTAGCTAGCTCCTTTTTTTTTTTTAATATGTTCAATTATGGGGAAAAAATGTAATAGCAATATGTGCAAATGTTTGAAGTTCGATATGGAGGTGTTCCGAGTGTCATCTACGGACCTCCTAGCCAAATGGTGAGGATTTTTCTCTCCCAAAAGTGGTTTTTAACTCTCTAAACATGCATAAACAACTGTGCACAACATGAATTACATAAAAATTGTACAGCAAGCAATTTAATAGAAATGTGTTGACCCAAAATCCTTAAATACTGGTAGACAGATACACAGCAACTTCTGTGCATGTGCAACGAGTCGAATACTGTGGGATTTAGGTTTCTGATCTTTAATAAGACTAATAATCACCAAACCTGTCTGTCTTTTAGCACACTAAGGTTCATATGATCATAGACGTCTTCCGGGGAGGAAGTAAAAGTGGGGTTCCATCGATAAGTGTTCAATATAAAAGAACCCACCACCGGCTATGTGCCGAGCAATTGGCAAAATGCAATTATCCTGAAGCATTGTTACAGACGTGGATTTTAGTCTCCATTAGACCATCACAGCCAGAAGCGTAGGGCCATAAACTAAAAGTACCTAAAATCACCAAACCTGGCCAGAAATTAAATAATTGCAATCTCAGATTTTTTCTATCCAAAATTAATTTGCAGGGAGGGTCTGGATCTAGGAAATCCTATACAAATATACTGGCTTGCTAATTAACTGAACACCCTAAGGGTTGTTCTATTATCCCTGGCTACCCTTGTGTGTGTGTGCCAGCAGATTTTTACTCTTTGCTTCATAAAAGTTGTCATTTCTGAGGAACAAAGAGCTACCAAAGAACCTTGAAACTAATCTCATCAATGTCCTTGTCCTAAATGTTCCCTTCACTGTTCCTGCATTTATAATCAAGAGCCCTGCCAGGCTCAAGATAAACATTCAGTTCCCTTTGTTTACACAACACCAGCAACCTTTATTGTGCAACACAGTGAACAATGATTTCCCCACTTTATCGAAACGAATGTACTAGAAGGTTGCTAAAACAACAATGGATTTAAACATATCACAACAATAAGCTTGCCAAAGATGGCGATTCTGCACCTTTCCTACTGACCTTGCGAATTTGTTTCATGGTCACAGGACCTTCCTTGCTTCTCCAGCACCTTCTAGAGAAAATCGTCATATCTTCCCAATCAAGAAGAATACACGACTCCACAACATCGTCCAACTATATATTTTCGACATAATGTGGAGCTGTATACAGACGATTCAAATTTTGCAAGCCCATGACAATAACTGCGTATTACAGTATCTAAAACCTTTTAGGTACGGGTAGGCTACATAAACAAATATGCATACAGTAAGTAGTTACCTGTTTGTATCACCAAACCTCCTTCTTAGCTTTTAGGTTTTGTAGCCGGAGCTTCCTGATTTCGTCGTTTGTGTTCTGTGTTGATCATTTTGGTAACAATTTTCCTACAATGCCCACTGGGATCGTAATGATTGGTGTGCTCACTTGCTTCTTTCTTGGATCTTTGTTTGCCACTGTGACCTGAGAAAAGATACTTATCGTGATCGAAGTTGTAATGCTCGTAGTCGTCAAAATGACTCTCAGACATACTGAAATCTGATTAATACACTGTCAAATGTCAAAGTAATAACTGCAAGAAGTTCTGCAAAGTGCAAACGTTTCACAAACTGTCCTCACGGTTCCACGCTTTCCACGTTACTTAACATCTGGTTTGTTCCAGCTGTCTTTATGACCACGTAGCAACACAGACCAACCAATCACAGAAGGCGTGTGGAAAGGAAATAGAGGACGATTACTGTTACGTCAAACGTTATTGGCTCACGCTTGTGTAAGGTTAAGAAAGATAGAAGATCGAATGATATCCATGCGTTTCCAACCAAGAAACATCTGGATGTCTGTCTGCAAGTGGTGCAATGTATTTATTATCTTTAAAAACCTGCTTCAGGTACATTGCCTCATGCTCGTCTTTCGTCCTTCATAAATAAACTATACGCAGCCAGCGTATAATAGATGCTCAAAGAAATATTGTGTGGTGTACACAAACACAAAGTGAAAAATAAGTGTCTCTTTACTGACAGATCGCGGAAGATAGGACAAAAATAATGTCCCAATATATTACGAGTTATTGTTTGTTGTGTTCTTTTGTTATGAAAACAATTTCAGTTTTTGCCAAGGTTGATGTTTTCTAATTGTCTCTTAATACTAAGCATTTTTCGCCGGGATAATAAGACCTATGCATTGTTTTCCCTTTGTGCAAAGGATAAGAAATAAAATCACTTATTGTTTGCACTTCATAAATTTTGTCTTGAACCATATAGCAAAACATTATCAAATTCATTTTGTACTTTGGATTAAGCAAATAGTGTGATAAGCTTTTAATTAGGTAGTCTGATCCAAGCACCTGTTCAACTATAGTGTTTTCAACTCCTGAAGCAGCAAGGTCGTTCCGCCATTCTGGACATGACATTGAGAGCTGAGACTGAAGCGCCTTCAGACAGCACAATGTCGAGATGATATTTCTCATATTTCTTTTGGGTTATGTTTATTTTGAATAAGGCGATTAGCGGATTTTCCAAAAGAATATAATTCTGCAAATCCGAGTAGTATATGTTTCCTCAAACGAAAATAATAAGTCCAAATAATCGTAGTGTAATGATTAAGGTTTCATCTGCCAGGGCCGAGTTATAACGTTCAATATACTATTTTCTGATCAAAATGTTCCACCCTACATTTTGACTGAAAAAAACCCAAGAACATTTATTAAGTTCTTTTGATTTAAACGGTTTTTTTTTCAAGAGTACTTGCTGTCGATGCTCCAATGACATTTATTAAATCACTTTTCTTTGCTACTCTAATTACTATACTGCAATTTGAAAAGTATCCACTTATTTTGATATATGAAACCATTATCTTTTTTAAATATTTAGTATTCTAACTACACATTTTTTAGTGTAACTTTCACAGTTTCCCTATTGTACAAGTTTCCTAATTGTATATAGGTTTAGGTTGATAAGCTTCCGGTTGGTATAAATCAGCGGAATCAGCAGACTTTGCATCACCACAACAAACTGTCGGTTTTGTAATTAGAAATGCATGTCAAATTAATTTCGTAATTGTAGATGGAAAGCACATTTGGAAGTATATTATTCTTGTCAATTTCGAACCTGTGCCTTTGTCAATGAAATTACACTATGTTGAATACTTTATACCCAATACTTCTTGTTTAAAATGGATATTACCTTGATAATACTGTACATATTGGTGATAAAAAATTGGAATCAAAGTATATCTTAATCACCGGTAGGGGCTTCTTGAGTTTTAGAGGAAAAACTGTTTAATCTCGTCGCTCATGCTAGGTGTTATCAGGGACCCGGAGCGTAATCAATGAAAGTAGCCTACTGTTTCGTGTGTTTTTTTACCGAAACCTGAAGTGAGTCCCTGAAATGGGACCGAACTAAAAAACTTATTTTCGTTCTGATATTCACAATGAACATACATTCTTAATTATGTTACCTTCTTTCCCATATGAACCGTATCGAAAACAGGTAAAGTTACCGAATTCTTTGCCCGTCCATTTCGTTCCGCTCTCATTATGGGAACAAATTAATTTTATTATACAACCATTTGTGGAGACATAACCTAACCGAAACTCATCCACGGGAACCCCCAAAACTTATAGTGTTTTTTGTTTCGTTTCGTAAACCAATAACGGAATTACATTTATTCATTTGTTTTTTTTTCCATCATAAGAACCAAATTTACGCTTATTTGCGAGGAACTGACACCAATTTTTGTTCGTTCCCTTTAAAACTGCAACAAAAGAGTTTTATATATTTACAAATTACTAACCACAATTTTCTTGGGTCATTGTACGCTTTCAGGCCCATTAAGCTCATCCCTTTTCTATTGCTAAACTTAATTTACACAATTAACACGAAGAAGAAAATTAAAATTTAGAGTAAAAATATTTAGTGTGACATGCATTGGGTATGATCAACTATTACAGCAGTTCATAAATTCAGAGAGATTCCTTGCCCGACAGCAGACCCCAAATATAAGTATGGGAATAATGCTAGGAAAATATATATATATATATGTACATTTTAAACATGTTAAATAAAATATAGTTCCTTTGCATTGTTAGAAGAAGTAACCCCGTTCTGCTACCGATTTTGACAGCTTTATGATTTATGACCATTCATAACTGATTTATGACCTTTCATAACTGATTTATGACCATGACAATGTCATGTACTGTTGACAGTTATGAGGGTGTTGTCCTAATTTATGATGTACATTAATATGCTAATTAGTGTATTCCGAGTCCGAATGGCCCGACGGATAATTACATTAGCATATAAAAGGGTTTTGAGCCATGTATCTAATGGTGTTAGGGGTCTAAGCGTGGGATCANGGCGCCATTTTCGAGACACTGTCGTGTGTTAATGGGTATGAGATGACAGGTTTATGGAGGAAAGGGTTGCCATCGTCTGAGACCCTCTCGCTATAAGATTAATTCGTAAGGTATATTTAATTTTTCTATGGAAATATGTATATTATAGTGTATGAATAAGATCATATACAGTGGTCGGTGCAAATAGATTTTTATATCTAGAGCTGATTATGAACGATAAATTTACGCGTATTTTAAGAAATATAGCGTAAAAAAAAGTGCAGTTAAATAATGTCGTTGTTCCCTTTCTTTACCGAGAGATGTTTAAAACCACATGTCTGGTGTAGACCGTGACGCGTGCCTTGAATCAGGGAGCGTTTAAAGACCGAAAATGCTGCCATGGTGGCTTTTAAGGGAAGGCGACGGGATGCGGTTGTAAAGATCTGAGAGATAAGTCTCGCGTGTTTTCACAGGGAAAAAAGAAATAGTTGAAAAAAAAGAACATTCATGAAAGACTTTTTTCTCGCAGTAGAAAAAGACAATAGATTTTTATGGTGTGTTAGTACCGAAGCATCGATATAAATTATAGATATGAGCTCTAAAATAAATTCTATGAAAGTAAAGTTATTATAAGATCATGCTTAAGAAAGAAAGAATATTAGATTATTATGTATATAAGGTATGTGAAAAAAGTAATCTTACAAAGTAGGTGTCAATGAAGTAGGTACTAGCACATATACTCACCTGTAAAAAAAAACGGTGAACGATGTCTGTTCGCGGAGGGAGAGATGCTATGTGTCTGGCATGTTTGAAGCCTGTGCAGACTGTTTTGTACAAGATGTGGTAAGAGGGGCTGGGTGGTTGAGGGGGTAAGGATTGCATAAATACGACGACGCACCGCCAGAACATGCCATTAGCAGAGGCAAGGAGTAGAAGAGCTGTTTNTATAGGCTGATATAGCGGATATGGAGTCTCAAGAGGTAAGCCAGCCAAGGCGCAAGAGTTGTTAAAATAGTATGTAACATTATAAGTGGTAGTAATAATAATAATGTTTTTTGTAGCGAGATATTTTACAATTACTGATGGACGTAGCTCGTGACGTCATTCCGCGTGCACCTACGCCACCACCTGAAAATCGGGCACCTGTTATTGCTGCACCAGTAGCAAATGAAGTTATAAACCCCAGGGATACTATTGGAGATGATTGGCAAGCTCTAACAGACTATTTACAAGGAATCGAGGTAATTATGATTTATTATTATTTTAAAGGGTTGATTTGTAGGTTAAAATAGTTCGTGGTGAAAACCACGTATTTTGTTTTTTTA